>JAMKPZ010001030.1:0-35125 GCA_024699675.1 Amphibolis antarctica | reverse complement strand
ACCCATTTGCAACCTACAACATTTCTACCATGAGGACGCTTCACTAAAGTCCAAGTTTGGTTCTTATGGAGGGACTGAAGCTCCTCTTCCATGGCTATAATCCATAGGCCAGCTTCTGGATCCTTCACAGCAGCTTCATATGTGGAGGGTTCTGTATAATCCTCCACCTCAACAGCTACCTGTAGAGCAAAAGCAATAAAATTACTATAGCCATACCTAATGGGAGGACAGACATCTTTTCTAGGTTGGTCCTTTCAAATTGTCCTAAGTGGTAGCTCCTCCACCTCTTCCTCCCTCATAAATTCTGTACCCTTTTATTCCAATACCATAGCCAACGAAAATACCTTTCTTGGCCCTTGGTTCCAACTTACCATTGTTGACATGATAATGAGCTAGACACCCAAATATCTTCAACTTGGAGTAATTTGCAGATCTGTTCATCCAAGCATCAAAGGGTATATTTCCATCTAAGGCACTAAATGGAGACCTATTCACCAGAAAGGAAGCTGTGTTGACAGCCTCTGCTCAAAATTTCTTTTCCAAATTTGCATGTGACAACATGCAACGTGCCTTCTCAAAGAGTGTCCTATTCAGCCTTTCTGCCACTCCATTCTGCTGAGGTGTGTGTCTAACTGTATAATGTCTTGTGATGCCTTCTAACTTGCAAAAGTTCTCAAATTCATGAGAACATAATTCCAGGCCATTATCTGTTCTTAGATACTTCACTTTCCTATCTGTCTGGTTTTCAACCTGCAACTTCCACTACTTGAAGCAAGCAAATGCCTCACTCTTATGCTGCATAAAGAAAACCCAATTCATCCTAGAATAATCATCAATAACAGATAAGAAGTATTTAGAACCTGCCAAAGAAGACTGCCGAGATGGTCCCCAACAATCTGCATGGACATAATCAAGTACTTCGTTGGAAGTATGCTATCCACGACCAAATGACACTCTCTTCTGCTTCC
Organism: Amphibolis antarctica; assembly: GCA_024699675.1. Lineage (NCBI taxonomy): Eukaryota > Viridiplantae > Streptophyta > Magnoliopsida > Alismatales > Cymodoceaceae > Amphibolis > Amphibolis antarctica. The sequence goes on along the minus strand of JAMKPZ010001030.1, from coordinate 34,157 downwards.
CATATACACAATGTTTGCACATATCAATGCATGCAAACTTGTGCCTAGCAAACCTGCCCATGCTACTCAATTTCTGCATACCTTTCTACCCCAAATGCCCCATCCTAGAGTGCCAAATGACAAAGAGATCTTGCTGATCAGATGTAGATGTGGCTGCTGTTCCTACAACTAGAGTGCCTTGCAGAATATACAATGGACCAGACTTAGCTCCTTTCATTATAACTAGTGAGCATTTCAAGACATTAATCTTTCCATCACCTCCTGAATATCTATAGCCCTTTGCATCAAGAGCCATCAAAAAGATCAAGCTCTTCCCCAAATTTCGAACGTGCCATACATCCTCCAAAGTTCTAATAGTCCCATCATGCAATTTAAATTTAACAATGCCAACAACTGCACGGGTACATACATCATCATTGGCTAAGGTAACTTGGCCTCCCTCCACCTACTCATAAGTGTCAAAATACTCCATAGTTGGAGTCATATGATGTGATGCACCTGAATCCAAAATCCAATGACTATTGGAATATGCACTGCAACAAACAGTAAGGGAAAAGTCACATTCAGTGGCTAAATCTTCTACAACAACTACTTTCCCTTTACCTTTCAACTTGGGACAATTGACCTTCTAGTGGCCCTTTTCTTTGCAATAGTTGCAAGTATCTTTAGAATACTTGCCCCTGAACTTGCTTCTGCCTTTGCCCTTGTTATTAAACTATTTCTAGCTTCTTCCTCTAATTTCCTGTTGATGTACTAACAAACTTGAGCCACTGGCTTCACCTGTACCATGCTGTACCATATGCCTTAGCTCTCTCAAATGGAGGCTAGATCTCACCTCCTCCAGGGTAATAGAATCCCTGCCAACAACACAAGACTACAAAAAATTCTCAAATGATAAAGGCAAAGAACATAAGAGAATGAGCGCAGCATCCTCTTCTTCAATGGTAACACCTATGTTTCTCAACTCCATGAGAAGTGCATTTAGCTGATCTAAATGCTATTCCAGTGGTGCACCCTCCTTCATCTTCATAGAAAATAGTCTTTGTTTTAATAGTAATTTGTTTGTCAGTGACTTGGTCATATAGAGTGACTGTAGTTTCTACCACAGTCCCAAAGATGTACTCTCATCAGCAACTTCGATTATCACTTCATCTAACAAGCAAAGCAAAATGGTAGAATATGCTTTCTCCTTCTGTTGAGCATATTTTGTGGAATTCTTATCAAGATCTGACCCCTTATTCAACGGAGCCCAAATGCCTTACTGTTTCAGTAACGCTCTCATCTTGATTTTCCATAGACTAAAGTCATTTTTCCCATTGAATTTATCAATCTTCATTCCAGGAGTAGACATGATTTCAAGTAGGATATTCTACAAGCACACACGAATTCAAATGAAGCAAGTATAGAACAAAAAATTTCCACCAAAAATTCAAACGGATTCAAGCCACAAGTGAGCCCAAAAAATCCAATCCGACCCCCAAAAAAGGAAAGTTGCGGATTTCCAACAAAAAAAAACGCCAAGGACGATATCTCTTTCTATGGTCCACGAAAAATCCATAAATTTCTTCCACAAATACAACACAATATGAGGAAGGATCAGAGGGTTTTATAAACGTATTCCAGCAAGTGGAATACCAAGCGCACGAGTTGGCGTCCTCGGATGTCGCATAGGCATGGCAGATTGCGCCTCCTTGCGCCAACTCCTCCCATGGGCGAATACATGGCCAAAACTCCTTGAAAAAGCTCTGATACCACTTGTTACTTCCAGAGGTATCCAAGAATGGTAGATTTGAATGAGATTAGCATGTGTAGGAGGAATAAAACATCAAGGAAAGTTGAAATCACGGCTAGTGGTGGCTTGGACGCGCGGCTAGGGTTCCAGGCGTGCCCAAACACCCAAATCACAAATGCAAACGAGATTTACGTGGTTCCCCAACTTGGGTACGTCCACGAGTGTCTCTCCTTGGGTTCTTCACTATCTTCAAATGGTGGATTACAAGAGAAAGGGAAAGGGGAGAGTGGGATGGTAGACACATCAAGGGTTGGCTCGGCCTCCTCACACAAAGCTTCTCTTGTTACAAAATGATCTCTCACAAAAACCCTAATTCCCTTTTGGGCATTTGGATGGCCTTATATAGTGGCTAATCATCCATGACAAAAATGCCTTTACAAACATAATATGATTCAAAACATACTCAACACCACGGATAGTTGGCACCTTGGCTACATCCAAAATCAGGACGCTAACCGTTCCTTGCAGGAATGAAGGAGGTCCCCTCGCATATCTCCTAGCTCAAAGAGCTAGATGCCACTACGAGGACCCATGCCAAACAAGACGTCAGACGGAGAGACAACTGGCTGTTGGGTCAATTAGCTGGTAGCTGCTCACAAGACACGGCTGGGCAGAGGAAGCTGACATTGTAGCCGCACCCAAAATGAGGACGCTAACCGCATTCTGTGGAATGAAGGAGGTTCGACCATGCAGTACCTAGCTCAGAGAGCTGAACGCCGCTAAGTGCGATCTGGCTAAAGCACCGCATCGCATAGAGGTAAGACTGACCAACTGAAGGGAACAGCGGGCTGTCCGGTATCAAAAGCTAGCGGCTGCTATAGCTACCCGGCTTATGCTGGTACCCGACAGTTCTGCCGCGTCGTGAGTACCCTCTCCATGTCACTCCTTCACACTTTACCATAGGATATACTCATATACACGCAAACATTCTTATGTGCAGAATCAACGTAGGAAACATTTTTTGAGAAACATGATTTGCATTATGAATAACTTTCTCCAAGTACAGATAAGAAAAAAAAGTGCAGGCATTCACCCATGGAGGTCAGAAGGGACTCCGTGGACGACGCACTGGCAGCCACACTCGGGCCCGAGGCTCTGCCCAGGAAAGGTGAGGTGATGGTAGAGGTAGTCGACCGACGTCCAGTTGAAGGTCTGGTGGATGGCCCGATAGAAGTCCCAACAAACGAGCTGGCTCGCTTAGAAGCGTGCCAACTGGTGAGTATGTGGCCTCTCCGGGACACAGATGGTTGGCCTAGGTGGGATTACTAAACTAATCCCTTGCTGTTGGAAGTGTGCCAATTGGTGAGCTAGGAGAGTCTGCTCAAAATGTCCCAGCCAGGGTGGCTGGAAGGCGTCGGCCCCTTCTATGCCCTCGATGTTTGAGGGCGGCTGGTAAGATGGGCCAGTGTTCCGTGCAGGAACCAGCTCGTTACCTTCAGTTCTAATGGTTGGAGAAGTGGGCAGTGCAGGAAGCGACACAACATTATCGAGTGCCACAACCGTAGACAGGTCTAGCACCCTGCACTGGTCCGTGGCTCCAGCAAGTACGATGATTGGTCGGGTGAAGTTCGTCTTGGTGACGACAGGTGATGGTCGGCAGAAAACCACGAACAGTGGCACAGAGGCCACCGCAGTGACAAAAGGGGAAGATCCGGACGTTGCAGTGGAACGAGTAGCCATTGCTCTTGCTTGTGAGCAGGTCTGGATAGGGGGAGCCGCAGAGGTCTGCGAGGAGAATCTGCATGGAGGATCTGCAGGGATCTACAGGGGAACCAAAGAAGGGTGATTCGGTTCAATGCATTTGAAAGAGGCTTCGCATAGCAAATGCGATAAGTACGCTAAAAATCCTAGCGGGAAACAAAAAGACTGACTGTAAAAGAGCTGTACGAACAAGAGTTTGAGTGACTTAATCAATAAAAATGTAGCGAGTCTCCCCAGCGGAGTCGCCAAAAATCTGTACCCTCTCTTTCATCCGGCTATCACCCGGATGAGCCGAGGTATAGAGAATTGAAAGTTGATTTTGGGAGCGTATCACCACGTTGGGTGGATGGCTTGTTGAATGGAGTCGCCAACTTATTTTTGGGTAGAAAACAAGGAAAACTAGATGGTGAACTGTCCTTCCACCATCAAAACAAGTGAGAATTGGATACAGGACTTAGGGTACTGCTGGGGAAGCTGTTAGGCACCCCTAGATAGCCCGGCCAATCGTGGCCTCTCTTCGGCTCTAAAAATGGAAAACCATGACAGTTAGTCTGGCCACACATGGCCTCATCCTAGAAGACTTCTTAGGGCATCTGGAGGAATAGTCTTATTCCTTCCAGTAAAAGCAAGTGAAGATTGACCAATGCGAGGATTCACATGGGATTAGGTGAGAAAAAATGAGAGAGAAAGGTGTGGGGGTCAGCATTACAGACCGTTTGACTTGAAGGGCTAAAGGTCGGGTGAGGTAGCCGACTGGACCGCCAGCCTACTGGTTAAAGGTACCAACTACCATGTCATATTTTGCCTCCTTGACTGGGGACAAGAGTTCATGTTCCCCGCTTGGCCAGGGCCGGCAAGGATGCATGCTGGCGGCCTCAAATCGGAAGCCTTTCCAGGGCATTGGGAGGACAATTTTGCCTCTCCTGGTAAGAGGGAACCGTCGGGGTGTACATGCTCATGCACCCAGACGGCCGGTGCCGGCAAGGATGCATGTTGGTAGCCTCATGCCGAAAGCTTTTCTGAGGCATCGGGAGGACAGCTTTGCCTCTCCCGATAAAAGGGAAATGTCGGGGTGTATATACTCATACACCTGGACGATCGGTGCCAACATGGGTGTATGCCGGCGGCCTCATCCCGGAAGCCCTTCCAGGGCATTGAGAAGATAGCTTTGCCTCTCCTGGTAAAAGGGAACCGTCGGGGTGTATATACTCTTACACCCGGACGGCCGGTGCCAGTAAGGATGTATGCCGGCGGCCTCATCCCGAAAGCCTTTCTAGGGCATCGGGAGAATAGCTTTGCCTCTCCCAGTAAAAGGGAACCGTCGGGGTGTATATACTCACACACCCGGATGGCCGGTGCCGACAAGGGTGTATGCCGGTGGCCTCATCCCGGAAGCCTTTCCGGGGCATTAGGAGGGTAGTTTTGCTCCCCCCAAGGGGGTAGGTGTAAAATAGATAAAAATGCAAATGTAGACATCGTAGCGCCCGTAACAGACTTCTGACTAAATAACCAGAAGTTCGGTAGGTCTACTCGTCGGCCTATCGGGTATCTGGGTCTAGGACCAGATGTTCACCCGCTTTCCGCCTCAACCTTCGTGCGTAGAGATTTCGACACCTAGTCTCGAGAGACTGGAGAGGTAGACACCTTCTGGGAGACGACCATCTCTAAGCGGATACGGTGCATCTAACGATGGCTAGTTGTTTCAAAAGAAAAGGATGGGAAAACTCAACGATGCATTCGTAGAGCACGTAAGACAACACGAGTTTCCATGAAAAGGACCCGATAAAAAGGGTTGCGACCGAACTGATCTCGACCGTATCGGGTGGATTCACTCGACTAGGAGGGAGGTTGTTGGAACCTTCGAAAGCGTATCCGAAGGAACAATACCCGGGCATGTCCTCCGACCTTTCCCTTGCGTGGGGAAGGTCCAGCATGGTCGAGGCTCAGAAAAACAAGGCTAAATCATACGTACGACGGTGGAGGATGAGGGAACTTACCTACAGGGAGTCATCAGTGGTAGTCGGAAGTCCTCGCTCTAGTGTGGTGAGAGGGCGTTGGGGATCCAAGTAGCTCTTCTCCTTCAGAACATCCAACCAGTCGTCTTGAAAGCCGTGCGAAGTGTCTAAACCCACGTCTGGACCTTCAGTGTCTGAACTTGCGTCCTTCAAAAGGGGTGGGAAGCCTGCTCGAATGGGGCGAAAGGTCCCTTTTTTATAAGGGATTACCTTCCTTCTTTGGGGGATCTATGGATGGAAAACCGGTGTATGTGTGGGTTCAATCATGCGATCGGCGTGACTGATTGATTGCGAGATTTAAGTGATTAAATATCATCATATCTTTCTAATCAATTCGAATTGCCTTTTCAGGTAGCTAGCCGGCAGCTGTGGTGTGATAGCCGGATGCCGGCTGGTTGGGATCGGGGTTCGCCAGGAATTTAGCTAGTAATTCAGGGGAATAGGCCATAGCGGATAGCTAGGACCTTTTGCCTGCTAGGGATCCGGCTGTCGTGTTTTTTTCCCAGAGGTTAGACTAGGCATTTCGATGAACGTACCTGCACGTTGGTGAGAGTTAAAGGTTAGCGAGAGTTAAAGGTTAGCGACCAGGGTGTTTTACCGGTGTGCCGGTAGTCGACCGGCTTGTTTTACCCAGCCACCCTTACCCAATAAGGTTGGTGCATGTCCACTTTGTTGGGGGAGTCTAGGGAGTTGGCTACCGGGGTTAGATACTGGCATGCCAGTGGACGGCCGGCTGACCACCGAATAGGCCTTCTTAAGCATGGGGTAAACTGGGAGCCGACTGTCGGGGTTAGATACCGACACGCCGGCTGGCTGCTCGATCGGCCCTTCTAAGCATGGGGGTCAACAGAAGGATTAATATACAGAGAAAAACTCGTGATTTATGCTTAAATACAAGTCCGAGGGTTAAGCTGTTTACCCATGGACTTATCCATGGGTTAAGCTGTTTACCTTTAGACCATTCTATGAGCATTAAGGGTTTACCCATGAACTTATGCGAGTGTAAACTGGTTTACCCTGAGACCTGTACCCTATTTGTTCTGTGCAATGAATTTCAATGATATTAAAGCAATTGCAATTACTGTTAAGATCTAAATGTTATGAATTATTTCTCCTGTAATATGATGTGTTTCACAAAAGGTATTTCTGAAGTATTTGTAGGTAAATTCAATAAGTAACTGTAGAAATTACGTAATAGAGCAGAATTAAATATTAATTTAGTTGTAGCTCAACCATGAAGAACGTGGATGGACAGGCTCAATTAGTGGATTGCATGGGATGATCTCACATGTCCGGATGTGCACCACGCCCTTGTTAACTACCAGCTTGCGAACTGCCAATCCTCCCATATATAAAATAGTCCCATAGCCTTGAAACTAAGCCTCCCTCTCTTCTTCCTTCATCCACCATTTACAAAGCATTTTCCATCTTCTCCATCTTCCAACCTCCACCCACTCATCTCTTCTGAGAGGAGATTGACGACCTCCTCTTCTCCAACAATTCGCGTAGTGTATTTGCTATTCTTTTCTCAACCTAAGTGTTGCCCCCATGCGTAAACAGGTCGATCGGGCAGCCAGCCGGCATGCCTGTATCCAACCCCGACAACCGGCTCCCTCTTGGCCCATGCATAAATAGGTTGATCGGGCAGCCAGCCAGCCCACTGCCGGCATGCCAGTATCCAACCCCAGCAGCCGGCTTCCTATTGGCCCATGCTTAAATAGGTCAATCGCCGCTCGATCGTCGGCATGCCGGTATCCAACCCCGGCAGTCGCCTCCCTAATGGCCCATGCGTAAACAGGTCGATCGGGTGGCCAGCTAGCCCACTGTTGGCATGCTAGTATCCAACCTCGACAGCTAGCTCCCTGTTGGCCTATGCGTAAATGAGCCAATTGGTGGCCAGCCGGCCTGCCACCGACATGCCGATATCCAACCCCGGCAGCTGGCTCCCCAGGTTCCCATAGCTAAGTGGATATGCTCCACCCTTATGGGGTGGCCAGGTAAGACCAGCCGGCCGACTACCGACACACCGATAAAACACCCTGGTGGCTGACCTCTAACTTTGCCACCAACGTGTAGGTTCTTTCATACGTCTAGTTCGACTTCCGAGAAAAACACACGGCAACCGGATCCACAGCACCCTACACCCGCTAGTATCTCGAGCTATTCCACTATGGCCTATTCCCCCAAACCTTGGGCGACATTCACACCGATCCCTAGCACTCGACACTTGGCTAGTATGTCACGGCTAACGGCTGTCCACCCGGGGAGAGAATGCAATCAATCAGAAGGATACGATGAGATTTAATTACTTAAATCCTGCCAATCAATCAATCACGTGGATCACGGGATGGGACCGAGACACGCATCGGGTTTCCATCAATGGATCCCGCGAAGAAGGAAGGAAATTCCTTATAAAAGAAGGGGCCTTCCACCCCATTTGGCAGGCTTCCACCCTTTCGGAGAGACACTCGTTCGGACGTGGGAGACGCTCTTCAGACACTTCGCACGGCTGCTTGGACGACTGGTTGAAGGTGCTGAAGGAGAAGAGCTACTCGTAGCCCTGACGCACCCTCACCACACCGGACCGAGGACTTCCGATCACCGCCGACGACTCCCTGCAAGTAAGCCCCTCCTTCCTCATCGTTTTACGTACGATTTAGCGATGTCTTCCTCAAGTCCCAACCATGCTAGACCTTTCCCATGCAAGGGAAAGGTCAAAGGACATGCTCGGATGTCATTCCTTCGAATGCACTTTCGAAGGTACCAGTAGCCTACCTCCCGGCTGGGTGAATCCACCTAGCACGGTCAAGTTTGGTTCGGTCGCGACCCCTCTATTAGGTCCTTTTACGTGGAAACTCGCAGTTTTCCCACGCGTTTTACATGTTTTATCTATTTCCTACATATCTCTCCAGGAGGAGTAAGACTACCCACCCGATGCCCCAGAAAGGCTTCGAGATGATGCCATCGGCATCCATCCTTACTGGCATCGGCCGTTCGTGCGTACAAGCATGTACGACCCAACGATTCCCGATCCCTGGAAGGAGTAAGACTACCCTCCCGATGCCCTGGAAAGGCTTTCGAGATGATGCCACCAGCATGAATCCTTGCCAGCGTCGGTCGTTCGGGCGTATGAGCTTGTACGACCTGATGGTTCCCGATCCCCGGGAAGAGTAAGACTACCCTCCTGATGCCCTGCAAAGGTTTCCGGGATGACACCGCCAGCATGCATCCATGCCAGTGTCGGCCATTCGAGCATACAAGCATGTATGACCCGACGGTTCCCGATCCCCAGGAGGAGTAAGACTACCCTCCCGATGCCCCGGAAAGGCTTCCGGGATGACGTCGCTGGCATGCATCCTTGTCGGCGTCAATCGTTCGGGCGTACGAGCATGTACTACCTGACGGTTCCTGATCCCCGGGCAGAGTAAGACTACCCTCCCGATGCCTCGGAAAGGTTTCCGGGATGACGTCGCCAGCATGCATCCTTGTTGGCGTCGGTCGCTCGGGCGTACGAGCATGTATGACCCGACGGTTCCCGATCCCCAAGAGGAGTAAGACTACCCTCCCGATGTCCTAGAAAGACTTTTAGGATGACACCGTCGGCATGCATCCTTGCCGACGTCAATCGTCCGGGTGTATGAGTATGTACACCCAGGCGGTTCCCAATCTCCAAGAGGAGTAAGGCTACCCTCTCGATGCCCCGAAAAGACTTCCGGGATGACGCCGTCGGCATGCATCCTTACCGACATCGACCATCTGGGTGTATGATTATGTACACCCGGGTGGTTCCCGATCACCGGAGAATTTTTCGATCCCTTGGAAAGACTTCCAGGATGAGGCTAGGTGTGGCCGGACTGACTGTCGTGGTTTTCCGTTTTTAGAGCCGAAGAGAGTTTGGGATTGCCCGGGCTGTTTGGGGGTGCCTAACACCTTCCCCAACAGTACCCTGTGCCCCGTATCCAGTTCTCTCATGTTTCGTATAGCGTTACACCATTTTACATCATTCTCGCGGTTTTATCATTTCGATGGTGGAAGGACACTTCCCCATCCAGTTTTCCTTGTTTTCTAGCCAAAAATAAGGTGGCGACTCCATTCAATGAGCCATCCTCCCCTGTGGCGATGCGCTCACACAATCACCTTTCAATTCTCTGTACCTCAGTTCATCCGTCGGTTCCACCGGCAGAAATCCATGAGCTTCCGGGTGATAGCCGGATGAAGGAGATGGTACACTGAGTGTATCGTTGAAGGAGAGACTCTCGACGCTAGTTGCTTGCCCCATTGTTCCTTGGTGTAATTGCGGATTGACGCCTCAAAATCTCACTGCAAGGTCGAAAGGAATGCCTACCAGATTGACAACCTGGTGGACCGGAAGTAATGTTTCACTTTGAAATTGCACCTTGTAATTCTTTTCTTATATAAATTTTGTGTGTGAAATATTTTAATTCACCGCAAGTGCATGGGTTCAGATGTAATTAGTGTGCAAGTACAGGTTTGTCCATAGGGATTAGTTTTTGCTTGGTGTTTAGCTGAATTGGTGACTTCAATTAAGTGAAACAATTGATTAAATATCTTATAAGAAATGTCATGGTTGCCTTGTTCCAATTAACCGCTAGGATGGTCTTTAAATACTGATTGTGTTACACTTTCCAAAGGATTTTACTTCCGAATATTTAATTCTTCTTAAGCTTTAACATTGTACACTTCAATTTGCAAAAAATTTTATGTTTTGCACAGAAGAAGCACTTAACCCTCGAGGTAGCTCATGGGTAAACATCTCTACCCTCGAACTTACACGTGGGTAATGCGATAATTGTGAGTTTCAGATGTAAAAACAGCACAATTCAAATTGACTAAAAATTTTAAGAGTTAAATATTATATTTTTGGTCTTTTTATGTATTTCAAAACACAACACACAATACAATGCAAGAAACACAGTAGAATACAAACAACTTGTAAAAGTAAGAATGCAACATTCAACATTACTGCAAATATAAAAACATATTCTAATTATTGTAACTAAGTTGATAAAGTGTGTGATTGTAGATTTGAGTATAGTTGTAAAAATGTTAAGTAAAATAAAGAAAGTAAAAATGAAAAAAACACCTAATGCTTCATTGTAATTCCTCCCTTCGAAACTGGCTTAGGTTGGGAACTTCTCTTTATCTTTACTTCTGGTCCACCAGGTCATCAATCTGGTAGGCCTTCCTTTCGACCTTGTAGTGAGATTTTGGGGTGTCAATCCGCAATTACACCAAGGAACAGAGGATGAAGCAACTAGTGTCGAGAGTCTCTCCTTCAAGGTTACACTCAATTTGAGAAAAGAACAGCAAATACACCACGCGAATGGTTGGACAAGAGGAGGTCGTCAATCTCCTCCCGGAAGAGATTAGTGGGTGGAGGATGGAAGATGGAGAAGATGGAAAATGCTCTGTAAATGGTGGATGAAGGAAGAAGACGAGGGGGGTTTAGTTTCAAGGCTATGAGACCATTTTATAGATGGGAGGATTGGCAGTTTATGAGCTGGTAGTTAACATGGGCGTGGTGCACGTCCAAACATGTGAGATCATCTCATGCAATCTACTACTTTAGCCTGTTCGTCCACATTCTTCATGGTGGAGCTGCAGCTGAATTAATATTTAATTCTACTATGTTACGCAATTCCTGCAGTTGCTTATCGAATTTCACTACAAATACTTAAGAAATACTTTTCATGAAATGCATCATATTACAAGAGAAATAATTCATAATATTTAGATCTTAACTATAATTGTAATTGCTTTAATATCAATGAAATTCATTGCACAAAACAAACAGGTTGCAAGTCCGAGGGTAAACTAGTTTACTCTTGCGTAAGTTTGTGGGTAAACCGTTAACGCTTGTAGAATGGTCCAAAGGTAAATAGGATAACCCACAGATAAGTCTGTGGGTAAATAGCTTAACCCTCGTACTTGCATTTAAGCATAAATCATGAGTTTTTCTCTGTATATGAATCATTCTATTAGCAACCTAAAGAGTCAAATGTCAATCATTCATTCCTTTCTCAATAAGTAATAAACATTAACATAATTAATGACTCAAAATGTAATTCATGCATCATTAAAGTGAATAATCATGCATACTACTCAAAAATATAATTAACCTTGTAATCATCATAATTCAATGCAGAATGCAAATAAAACTCATTAAAACACATGAATTAATATTAATAAAATGCACACTTTCGAGTCTGAATAGTTCCATATTTCTACATTTTCTTATCATTTTAATGGCGGAAGGATCTTTCCCCATTTGGTTTTCCTTGTTTTCTACACAAAAATAAGGTGGCGACTTCGTATAATGAGCTAGCCGCCGCACACGACGATGCACTCCTACATTCACTTTTCAATTCTATGTACCTCGGTCCATCCGTTGACTCAACTAGCGGAACCCCATGGGCTTCCGAGTGATAGCTAGATGAAAGAGAGGGTACAAATTTTTGGCAACTCCACATGGGAGACTCACTATGTTTTATCAATTAAGCAACTCAAACTCTTGCTCGTACGGCTCTTTTACAGTTCGCCTTTTGTTTTCCATTAGGATTTTTAGCGTACCTACCACATTTGTTAAGCAAAGCTACTTTCAAATGCATCGAACCAAATAACCCTTCTTTGGCTTTCCTTGCAGATTCTCCTTATAGCCCTTTGCAGTTTGCTCTTGCAATTCCAGATCCTGTTGGCTCCCCCTGTTCAGACCCATTCACAGGCAAGAGCTATGACCACTAGTTTCGCAACTGCATCTGGGACTTCTCCATCTATCATTGCGGTGGCCTCCATGCCGCTGTCCGTGGCCTTCAGTTTGCTGCCTCCTATCGTCACTAGGATAAACATCGCCTAGCCGATCATTGTGCCTACTGGAGCTATAGATGTTCCCCGGGTTCTTGACTTGTCTGCCGTTGCAGCGTTTAACAATATCACACCGCATCCTCTATCGCCCACCTCTCTGGCTACTGGAGCTCAAGGTGACAGGCCAGTTCCCACGCAGAACACAAGCCCATCTTACCAGCTGCCCTCAAACATGGTGGGCATAGAGGGGGCTGGCACCTACTAGCCACCCTGGCTAGGGCATTTCAAGTAGACTCTCCTAGCTCATCAACTAGCACGCTATCAACAGTAGGGGATTAGCTCAGTAATCCCACCCAAGCCAATCATCCACGTCCAAGAGATGCTGCATACTAAAGAATACGACATTGTCACCACTCCCGTGGCAGGTCAATTCTTCCAGCCACCACTTCAGTCGGTCATCGCCACTACTGCTGCCCCAATGCTGGACCTACAGGGGCAACTACTTCAAAGGATAGCCGAGTTGGAAGCATCATTCTGAAACATGAGGCCCAGCTTGTCGAAACGCTCCTGCTTGTTCGAAAGCCCTATAGAAGTCTCGACAAACAAGATGGTATGCTTAGAAGCAAGCCTCTCGTAACGACCTAGATCGATCACTGTGATGGGCCGGGTTAGGAGCGTCATCTTCTACCAGCCATCGGTCGAGATGCACAGGAAGCCTACCATCTTGACCATGGCCTCGCCAAACAACAACTGGCTAGGAGGCCTCCGACCAGGGTTGATGATGCTCCGCATCTACCACCGGACTACCATTGCCCAGTTCACGTGGCGGCCGGTTACCACCGCAAAAGTTGCGAGGTAAGTCGCCACACTCACCTCATCCCAATGTCCCCATTTCGACAGGACTGTATTGTTCAAAACGAACGAGTTGTTCAAAACGAACGAGATGAGGTGGGCAACTGGGTTCAAGTCTCATGTCTTGACCACCCACTGGTCAGACACGGTATCCGCCACCACTGTCACATTGATGTTGCCGATGCTCCATGGGATGCTCAGCAAGGGTGCAAAATCGTCCAACCCAAAAGATTGGACACCAAGCACCTCGAGTAGGAGTGCGTCAGACAGTACGGCCGACCCCGTTCGGAAGTCAAAAACAAGCTGCGACTCCACCTCAAACAAGTTGGAGTACATCTCGGTAACCAAATCAGGGACAGTCTCCACTCGATGGAGATTGCGGACGAACCAGAGTAACCCTTGTGTGGCGAATAGTTGCTCCACATCCGGTAGCCAGTCGAAGTTAGCCAACCTGTCGTACAAAATGCTGTTCCCTCCCAAGTGATCATCCACTGGGAGGAGAAGCTCCCGATCAGCGTTGGGTGGCGAGACACCCTCAGCCACCGAAGTAACTGAGGAATTGCGTAACAGAGCAAAATTAAATATTAATTTAGCGACAGCTCCACCCTGAAGAACGTGGATGGACAAGCTGAAATAGTGGATTGCATGCGCTGATCTCACATGCCTGGACGTGCACCACGCCCTTGTTAACTGCCTGTTCATGAATTGCCAATCCTCCCATCTATAAAACAGTCCCGTAGCCTTGAAACAAACCCCCCCTCTCTTCTTCCTTCATCCACCATTTTAGAGCATTTTCCATCTTCTCCATCTTCCAACCTCCACCCACTCATCTCTTCTGAGAGGAGATTGATGACCTCCTCTTCTCCAACCATTCGCGTAGTGTATTTGCTGTTCTTTTCTCAACCTAAGTGTATCCTTGAAGGAGAGACTCTCAACGCCGACTGCTTCCTCCTCTCTTCCTTGGTGTAATTGCGGATTGACGCCCCAAAATCTCACTACAAGGTTGAAAGGAAGGCCTACCAAATTGATGACCTGGTGGACCGAAAGTAAAGACAAAGAGAAGTTCCTAGCCTAAGCAAGTTTCAAAGGGAGAAATTACAGTGAAGCATTAGGTGTTCTTTCTGTTTTAATTTTCTTTATTTTACTTTACGTTTCTACAACTATACTCAAATCTACAATTACACACTTTATCAACTTAGTTATGGTAATTAGAATATGTTTTTATATTTGCTGTAATGTTGAATGTTGCATTCTTACTTTTACAAGTTGTTTGTATTGTACTGTGTTTCTTACATTGTATCGTGTGCTATGTTTTGAAATATATAAAAAGACCAAAAATATAATCATTCAACTCTTAGAAGTTTTAGCCAATTTGAATTGTGCTGGTTTTACATCTAAAACTCACAATTATTGCACTACCCACATGTAAATTCGAGGGTAGAGACGTTTACCCATGAGCTACCTCAAGGGTTAAGTGCTTCTTCTATGCAAAACGTTAAATTTTATGCAAACTGAAGGGTATACTATCAAAGCTTAAGAAGAATTAAATATTTGGAAGTAAAATCCTCTGGAAAGTGTAACACAATCGATATTTAAAGACCATCCTAGCAGTTAATTGGAACAAGGCAACCGTGACATTGCTTATAAGATATTTAATCAGTTGTTTCACTTAATTGAAGTCACCAATTTAGCTAAACACCAAGCAAAAACTAATCCCTGTGGACAAACCCATACTTGCACACTAATTACATCTGAACCCATGCACTTGTGATGAATTAAAATTATTTCGCATAGACAATTTATATAGGAAAAGAATTACAAGTGTTAGTGGCGGGGTGAACAAGTTTTTGGCGTCGTTGCTGGGGATTGCTTAATTTCTTACAATTGGTGTTGCTTTTTGCTATTTTGGTGTTAGCTAGGGCTACAATATGATTTATGTGCGTTACTGTTGTTAAATTCTATTTCATAGTCTTATTGCTATTCCAAAGTAGAGTCTTGTATTTAAATTTTGAATTACATAATGGACTCATATAACTCGTATAGGGTTGATTTTGGGATTGTTCCAGGGACTAGTTATGAGGATTATAATTATTCTAATTATGTTAGAAGAGATTATTTACCTATGGAGTTTAATGACTACTCTTCACTACATGATTTAGAAGGACTTAATGTTAAATCCCAAAATAATTGCAACTGGAATGACAATTCTAATTTGTGGGACTAGAATGACAATTCTAGAATGCAGAATTATTATTCAAAGTATAATCATATGAACGAAAATCAAAATTACCAATCAAATATATCACTACAACTCTAGCAAGTAATGGATAAACTAGATAAAACAATATGAAATACTGAAGAGTATAATAGATTGAATGAATTACAAAATGAAAATTACTCAAATTGGTCAATCTTACAAGATGATCAAAGTGTTCAAAGTACTGATACAGGAATAACAAATCTTGGAGATAATTTACCAATTAATATTGGAATTGATCAGAATTATATTAAGCAAAGAATATCACAAGAATTCAAAAAATTGCTGAATAGATATGATGAATCAATACAGAAAATGAAAGACAATGAAATGTTTAATGAATATGAAAATAATGATTTTAATTGGGTGAACTCAAATGGAAATCAGAATTATCTAGAGGTGAATTCATTAGAAAACATTTCATATACAGAGAAGAATATACAACCATTTGAGGTAATGGAAGAAAATCAATATAATGATTTAACTGCATTTAATCATATGGAGAAGTTAGATGAAATTCAAAGATCCTTTGACTTATTTATAAAGAACTCTAATTTATCTGAACAACATGGAAGTTTCCAACAGGAACCTATAGATACTTGTGCAACATTCACACCAAATTAGTTCTATAGAGCTGTAGAAGCTGAAAATTTTAAGGAAAAAGATCAAATCTAGGAAGGGTATGAATTACTTGATTATTTGGTAAGGGACTGTTCAATTGGATCATCTGAGGTTATGAACGACCCTATTTCCAAAAATATAGCAAAGTCATTTGAGGTGTTAGCCACCCTTAACTCAGAAGAAGATTTTAATCCTCCTGTAACAAACAATGTACCAAAAGAAGAATCAAAAGATGTAAGTATAATATTAAGATCAGGTGTCACTTATGAAGGTCCAAAAGAGGATGATAAAGAAGAACAAATTAACGACAATTTTACAAAGAAAGAGGAAATTAAAGAAAAATCTAGTCCAGAAGACAAGGCTGATGCTAAGTTAGAGGATAATACAGAATCTCAAAATAGTAAAGAATCTGAAAAAAATAATGAAATTGAAAAGAAAGATGTTACAAATGAAGAGAAGTTAAGAAATGAAAATCACTTTCCATTTCCACAAAGGATGAGAAATGTTAAGGATCAAGAAATGGAACAAATCAGTAAAATATTTGAACAAGTTAAAGTCAATATACCATTATTGGAAATTATTAGACAAGTTCCTTCTAATGCCAAATATCTTAAAACTCTGTACCAAGAATAGAAGGAAGAAAATCTTAAAAAAGGCATTTTTAGCTAAAGAGGTAAGCTCCATGTTAATTAATTCTATACTTGAAAAATTAAACGATCCAAGAATTCTTGTTATTTCTTGCTATATAAGGGATTGTTATTTTAATACAGTTTTAATAGACTTAGGGGCTGGAATTAATGTCATGCCTAGTTCTGTTTATGAGAAGTTAAAATTGGATAATATCAAACCTACAAGAACAATGATTCAGCTAGTAGATAAATCCATAAGAATACCTTTAGGAAAAGTGGAAAATATTTTGGTAAGTGTTATGGAGTTTGTCTACCCTGTTGATTTTACTGTAATGGAAACAAAAGCTTCAAGTATAACTCAAGATCAAGCTATAATAATTTTGAGAAGACCATTTTTAGCTACAATCGATACTTGCATAAGTTGTAGAAATGGTTGAATGGAATTAGCTTGGGGTGATCAAAAATTAGAACTGAATATTTTCAGTGGGGTTAAGAAGAATTTTAAAGAGCTTCAATTTAAACATTTTAAGGTTAATCTAATCAAAACTTTTAAAATAGATGAGGACTTAAATGTAGCGGAATTAGATCATATTGAAAAATGTGTAATATCGAATGAAGAAATGTTGAAAGAGGAAATTTCAGAGCAAACTGAGAATATGGATGCAAATGAAGAACAATTTGAAAAGGATAAAGAATCATTAACTTCAGAATACCCGGTGCTTGAGCTGAAACCACTTCCAGAAAACTTAAAATATGTATTTTTGGAGAACAACGAGAATCTACCAGTCATTATTGTTTCTGATTTAACATCAATACAAATGGAAAATATTTTAAAGGTATTGAGAAAGCATAAGGGAGCAATAGGATGGCAGATGTCAGACATAAAAGGTATAAGCTCAACTATTTGCCAACATAGGATTAATCTGGAATCTGAAGTTAAACCTGTTAGGCAACCACAAAGAAGATTAAATCCAAATATTAAAGAGGATGTTAAAAAGGAAATTCTGGAATGGTTAGACAATGACATAATTCATCCAATATCTAATAGTTCTTGGGTGAGTCCAGTTCAGGTAGTACCAAAAAAATCTGGGATAACAGTTGTGGAAAATGACAACAAGGAATTAGTTCCAACTAGAGTTCAAACTAGTTGGAGGGTTTGTATAGATTATAGAAGACTGAATGCAACAACTAGGAAGGATCACTTTCCTTTGCCTTTTATAGATCGAATGTTAGAAAAATTGGCAGGGCATGAGTATTATTGTTTCCTAGATGGCTATTCAGGTTATAATCAAATCCTTGTTTCACTTGAGGATCAAGAGAAAACAACCTTTACATGTCCTTTTGGAACATTTTCCTTTAGTCGTATGCCTTTTGGGCTCTGTAATGTACCTACTACATTTCAAAGGTGTATGACAGGCATCTTCATTGATTTTATAAATGAATTTTTAGAAGTATTTATGGATGATTTTTCTATATATGGGGACTCATTTGAAAAATGTTTAATTAATTTATAGAAAGTACTAGAGAGATGTGAACAGAAAAGGTTAGTGTTAAATTGGGAAAAATGCCATTTTATGGTTAAACGAGGAATAGTTTTAGGACATGTTATTTTTGCTGAAGGAATAAAAGTTGACAAAGCAAAAGTGGAATTAATATCTAATTTACCTATTCCTAGAACAGTTAAAAATATAAGAGCATTTTTAGGACATGCTAGTTTTTATAGAAGATTTACTAAAAACTTTAGTAAAATTGCTTAACCTTTAACTCAATTATTAATTAAGGATGCACAATTTGAATTCAATAAGGAATGCACGAAAGCATTTAATTTTCTTAAGGAAGCCCTGACCACTTCACCTATAGTCTACGCACTTGATTAGTCTCAACCTTTTGAATTAATGTGTGATGCATCAGACTATGCATTAGGTGCAATTCTAGGTCAAAAATTAGACAAATTACCAAGAGTAATATATTATGCTAGTAAGACATAGAACAAAACACAAATCAATTATAGTGTAACTGAAAAAGAATTTCTAGCAATGGTTTTTGCCTTAGAAAAGTTTAGGTCTTATCTAATAAGCAGTCACACTACCATCTACACTGATCACTCAGCACTTAAATATTTGTTAGTTAAAAAAGATGCTAAACCAAGGCTTATAAGATGGATTTTGCTATTGCAAGAGTTTGACTTGGAAATTAAGGATAAGAAAGGTTGTGAAAACACTATGACAGATCACATGTCAAGATTAGATGCTTCATTCCTGCCTAATCCACCAATAGATGATATGTTTCTAGATGAGCAATTGTTTATGCCAAATCCTTGCCCATGGTATGCTAATATAGTTAATTATTTGGTTATGGGTTTAGTACCTTATGATTGGTCCAATTTAGACAAGAAAATGTTCTTTTCAAGGGTTAAATATTTCTTTTGGGATGATCCTTACCTGTTTAAGCAATGCCCTAACTAGATTGTAAGGAGATGTATCCCAAAGGTTGAAACTCAATCAGTGTTGTCATTTTGTCATGATCAACCTGCTGGAGGACATTTTGGAGCTAAAAAGACTACTTTAAAAGTGCTTCATAGTGGCCTATATTGGCCAACATTATTTAAAGATGCATACGAATATTGTAAAAATGTGCTCAATGCCAAAAAGTAGGAAGAATTACAAAACGAAATATGATGCCATTAAATCCTATCCAAGAAGTAGAGGTTTTTGATGTCTAGGGTATAGATTTCATGGGACATTTTCCAAATTCTAATGGTTTTGTTTATATCCTCCTGGCAGTAGAATATGTAACCAAGTGGATAGAGGCAATTCCTACTAAAACTAATGACTCTATAAAAGTGATGAGATTTTTAAAATCCAACATAATGTCTCAATTTGGTATTCCAAGAGCAATTATTTGTAATAGGGGAACTCATTTCTGTAACAAAAACTTTGAAAAGTTATTGAAAAGATATGGAGTGTTACATAGGTTAGCTACCCCTTACCATCCTCAAACTAGTGGACAAGTTGAAAGTGCCAACCAACAAATTAAAGGAATCTTAGAAAATGTAATAAACACCACTAGGAGAGACTGGTCTAATAAGCTAGATGATTCTCTTTGGGCATATAGAACAACTTATAAAACAATATTAGGGACAACACCATATAAATTAGTATATGGCAAGGCTTGTCATTTACATGTGGAATTAGAACATAAAGCATTATGGGCACTTAAGCAACTAAACTTAGGTATAAAAACAGTAAGTAGTAATAGGCAAATGCAGTTAGTAGAATTAGAGGAGTTAAGAAACATGGCCTATGAAAGTTCAAAAATAGCTAAAGAAAGGATGAAAACATAGCATGATAAAAGAATTCTACACATAATATTTGAAAAAGGGCAAGAAGTTTTATTATATAATTCACAACTACACTCTTTTCCAAGGAAATTGAAATCTAGATGGACTGGTCCATTTGTTGTTAAATATGTTTATCCTTATGGAGTAGTTGATTTGGAAGATCCGCAAAGTCACAAAATTTTTAAAGTTAATGGTCAAAGATTAAAACATTTTCTAAAATTTTCAGAGAGGAGAGAGGTAGAGTTTGTAGCATTAGAAGGAGAATGAATATATATAATATTCAAAAAAAGTAATATATATATATATATAAATATATAAATATACAAAAATTATAAGAATATAATCATAAGAATATAATTATAAGAATATAATGTTTGTAAACAGAGTTTAATTCGAACCGCTATTGCATTTTACTTTGAGTTGCTTCGTGGGTTATCTAGTTTACCCATGGAGTACGTTCGAGGGTTATCCTATTTACCCTCGAACTGAATCGAAAAAAAAAAAAAAAAACCAAAGTAAAACACTGTTGTGATAAGCCATGGGTAAGTCCATGGGTTATCTAGTTTACCCACATGTTAGTTCAAGGGTTATCCTATTTACCCTCGAACCAAAAAAAAAAAAAAAAAAAAACCAAAGTAAAACACTATGGAAATAAGCCAGGGGTAAGTCTATGGGTTATCTAGTTTACTCATGTGTTAGTTTGAGGGTTATCCTGTTTACCCTTGAACCAAAACAAAAAAAAAATAAATTGTGGGGATAAGCGACAGGTAAGTCTATGGGTTATCTAGTTTACCCACAAACTTATGCAAGGGTTATTCCCCTTTGAACCCAATACAACTCTATTTACTGAAAATGAAAAATTTTAAAAAACAAAAGGTTTACTGAAATTAAGCAAGATTAATTATTTGAATGAATTTAGAAGGGTTATTTCATAATTCAAATGAGGTTAAAGGTAATTACAATTAAGTGAACTTAATGACAAAGGTCAAAAATTCTGAACTACAATTATTTAATTTATACGAGTGTACCAAGAATGTTTAAAAGAAAAAGGAAAAGTGTAAATTCTTTGAAATGGTTTAATTCAACAAGAGTGGTGTTAATCCATCAGACTATGAACTTAAAAAGAAAATTTTCGAAAGGGATTAAAAATATTAACACTCGTTAAAAATTGAAATATGCAATTATACAAACACAAACTTAAAAGAAAACATACATAACCTGGAACTATAGACAAAGTACAACTATCTGAAAATATCATTTCATTAAAAGAAAGTTTAAATATTACATCACAGGAGAGCTTTGTCTCCAATTGTATCAATTTAAAAAAAAAAAAAAAAATACATCAGAAGAAAGATCAATCATTGCTGAGGGAATCTGGACTTCAATTCTACAACTTCTGCTTTCAAAGTAGCCAATTCATCTAACACAGTGTCCACCTTTTCTGATATAGAGGCTGATCCTCTCTATTGGGATGTGGATGGTTCATTGTGGAGCTGTGGTGTTGGTTGATCCTCTGTAGAGAATTGCTTCAAGTTTTTCGCAATCAGTACCCTAGACTTTAATTTCTTTACAACCCAATCTGATAAATCAGAGAAACTTGACACCAACTGGTAGATAAGATCACCATAGAATAACTTCTTTTTGATGCTTGTGATCTTGGAAATGAAAACTCTATACTAGTTCACCTGAATCTTATTAAGTACTGCATATGTTGCAATTTTTACAAAGACAGACAATTCTACATCATGTCTAAATCTTTGATATATAGTTCTGATCATGATTAATGCAATCATATGAGACTTCCCATTCATTTTCTTGAGCCTATTAAACAAATTAATTTGAGGGTTTATGGCCATACAGTTCTTCATATCCTGCTCTAACCAATCTGCCATTGTAGACAATTCTAAAATCTCTACACCCTCATCTTTTAATCCTAGGCTCTCATATATATATTCAGGTGTCAAATAGATTCTCACATTAGTCACATTAGAAACAAGCACCCCATTCACCTCATGCAGATTACTATAAAATGCAAGAACTAAATTTTCAGCCAGAAGATGTTACGGCAGCCACAGACTATCCCGGGTGATAGTAATTCTCTACTAGTATAACAATGACCTCCCCTTTCCACAGGAATTTGAGCATCCTATGAAGGGTGGAAGGTACAACGCAATTTTGGTGGAGGAAAGGGCGGCCCAGAATGAGGTTGTAGCTTGGGGGAATGTCCACCACGTGTACCGGAACATCGAAGGCTGCTGGTTCGATGATGAGGGGAAGGACAATTTCACCTTTGGCTTCATGGAGAGTGCTATCGAGCCCTCTCATTACCCGATCTGTGGGAAGCAAGTCTTGTTCTTTTATCCCCAACTTGTGCAGGACATATAGTGGGCACAAGTTTAGCCCTGATCCATCATTGATCATGACCATGGGGATGTAGAGGTCCTTGTAGTATACCCAGATGTACAGGGATAGGTTGTGATCAGTCCCGGCTAGCGAGAGGTCCAAGTCCGAGAAGTAGGTGAAGGACGGGACTGTCACTATGGCTACCATCCCTTCTGTGGCTCTGAGAGTGAGGCCTTGGTTCACCTTTGCCACCTGCAGTGCCCTGAGAAGGGTTTCTTGGTGCTCAGTGGAGGACCAGAGTAGAACCCATAGTGAAATGTCTGCCCGTATCCCCTACAGTTGGATTGATAAGTTTGGGGGTGGCAGTGAGTGGGCAGTCGGTGTTGACAAGACGGCCGCTGGTGGAGCAAGTGGACGATTGCCGGTCAATTACTGGCTTGGCACTCCTAGGATGGAGATCCCCCCATGGTGTGGCTTTGGTTGATATACCTGGTCGGACCTAGTTATAACCATGCATGTGGACAACTGTTGTTGGAATGGGGTGAGAGCCAGAGAGATGACTGCCTCCTTGCCCTTACACTGCTCTAGGGAGGATACGACTGGCATGGTCAAAGGCGTGAACTATTGCCTCGTCAGATGTGGTTGGAGCGGTGCCTAGGTCACAGTTGTTGAAGTGACTGCACTGGCCAGAGTGTTGGCCAAGGGAGTGAGAGTGGCCGTAGAGACCTTTGGGACAGAAGGCACTGCAGGGATGGTCGCTCTGACCGAGGGGGCAGAAGAGTAGAGGATTACCTTGGGTCGGGTCGGGAAGGCTACCGGATGCCTGACACGCCTGACAAAGTAACCACAGGCGCTACCCGAACAAAGGGTTTTCTAGAAGACGGGGGTGGCCCTTATTGCGGGGTAGGTCAAGGAGATCTCTTCCTCTATCGGTGGTTGTGGATAGTGAGGATGGAGGATTGGAGTTGTTGGTAATATGGCCGAAGCTCCTCTAGCATCGACGGGTTGTGGACCGAGCGGATGAGGTTGACCGGGTTCAGCGAGGTGGTTCTGACTTCCAACGGCCGTGTTGAAAGGAGGGATCGCCTTGTCCCTTGTCCACATCTAGTTGGATACGTGGACACCGGCTGCACATGCCGGAACCCTTCAAGCAGATGCCATCTTCTGGCACCCGGGAAGACAGTGTTGACCTGGGTGTTCCCTGCATGATTCGAGAAATTTTACTAACTCAGCTCGGGAGATGTGAGAGGCTATTGAAGCTTGATGGTTCCCAAGTTGATGAGATGCTAGATAGCCTATCTCAGCGTCCGGTAGTGGTTGGTTGTGTGGCCTGCAGATCGGTGATAGTCGCAGTAGTACTACGAGTTTTACTAGGAGGGAAGAACAGCTAGGGGTGGTTTGACTGGTGGGAGCGTGAGCAGCGTCTGCACCCTATGGAACACCTGGCTCAGTGGTTCTGAGAGCGACGTGTACTCCATTAAACATGGCTGCTGCACCTACGTAGGCGGTTGGTACAGTTGCTGCTGGATAGAGCACTGTTGGTTAGTGCCTATTTGACCCCCATTTTGCCCCTGGTTCCTTTGTCGAGAGGATCCTAGGGCTGTTGCTTGCCATTGTCATGACACGAGCAGCTCTGGTGCGGCTACCGGTGGTGGAGCTCTTGGCCTCCAAGGCTGCTAATTTGGGGCCGCTCGGGTGGTGTAGATTGGTTGCTAAACTGGAGTGATGGTCGGCGGACGATATTCCTGGGCCGGAGCGTACACTTGCTGCAGCTAATATGGTGGGGGCGCGGTTGCCACGACCGTCATAGGAGACAGCCGCGCATTGCCATTCCTCTGGAAGTCGTGATTGTTGCCTGTGTTATCGCTTGTGGCTAGCGGCTTGGGGCAGATACTTCCTCTAGTGTTGGCGCCAAAAGGAAGGGTCAAAAATCTTCCTGACTTCAGGAATCCCTCCAGGCGGCTGCCGACCTTGATCAGCTAGGAGAACGTGGTGTATGACTGAATGCATAGGAGCACTGCAAGTGATGGCTGAGCACCCAATACAATCATGTCCAAGGAGTCTTCCTTGGCCGGTTTGTCCCAGATTTGAGATGCCAGGGCCCTCCATCTGCCAACGTAGCCACCGAATGGCTCATTTTCACGTTGGCGGAGGCTGCAGAAGTCCTCCAACTTGGGTGCCAGGTCCAAGTTGTATGGGAACTGTTCCTAGAACATGTACGCCAGCTGCTCCCAGGTGTAGATCTTTGTCAAGTCCAAGGACATGTACCATGACTGTGCAGGTCCTTGGAGAGATTTCTGGAATAGCCAGACGAGGAGCTTCTCCTCGTGTTGCAGCGTCGCCATGTCCCCGTAGTAGGCCCGGAGGTGTGCGCGGGGGTCACCGTGCCCATTGTATTTGACCAGTTCAAGTATCTTGAAGTTAGGAGGGAGCAACGCCTCTAGATAGAAACAGAGGTTCTGGAATGAACAAGAGGGTTCAAACAGGCCGGGCCTCATGTTCCGAAAGGACGCTTCTAGTTCGGATATCCTCTAGAGTAGTTGCCACTGCAAGTCCAGCATCAGGGCAATAGTAGTGGCGGCCGCCAGCTGCAATGATGGCTGAAAGAACTGACCTGCCACGGGGGTAGTGACGACATCATATTCTTCAGTCTGTGGCATCTTCGAGACACGGACAGTTGGCCTGGGTGAGATTATCAAACTAATCCCTTGCTATTGGTAACGAGCCAACTGGTGAGCCAGGAGAGTCTGCTCAAAATGTCCCGGTTGAGGCAATTGGAAGGCGTCAGCCCCTTCTATGCCCTCTATGTTTGAGGGCGGCTGGTAGGATGGGCCGGTGTTTCGCGTGGGAACCGGGTTGTCACCTTCAGTTTCAGCAGCTGGAGAAGCGAGTGACGCAGGATGCGACGTGACATTGTCAAATGCCACAATTGTAGATAGGTCTGGTGCCCTAGGCTGATCCGCGGCTCCAGCAGGTACAACGATCGGCCAGGTGAAGTTCGTCCTGGTGACGATAGGTGGTGGTGGGCCAAGAACCACGGATAGCGACACAGAGGCTGTCGTAGTGACAGAAGGGGAAGATCCCGACGTTGCAGTGAAATCGGTGGCCATTGCTCTTGCTTGTGAATGGGTCTAGGCAAGGGGAGCCAGCGGGGTCTAGAACTTGCAAGCTGCAGAGGTCTGCGAGGAGAATCTGCAGGGAGAACCAAAGAAGGGTGATGTGGTTCGATGCATTTGAAAGCGGCTTCGCTTAGCAATTGTGGTAGGTACGCAAAAAATCCTAGCGGGAAACAAAAGACTGACTATAAAAGAGCCTTACGAACGAGAGTTTGAGTCACTTAATCGATAAAAATGCAGTGAGTCTCCCCAACGGAGTCGCCAAAAATCTATACCCTCTCTTTCATCCGGCTATCACCCGAAAGCCCATGGGATTTCACCGGCTCTGCCGACAGATGGGCCGAGGTACAAAGAACTGAAAGGTGTTTGTGTGAGTGCATCGCCATGTGGGGTGATTGGCTCATTAAACGGAGTCGCCACCTTATTTTTGGGTTGAAAACAAGGAAAACCAGATGGGGAAGTGTCCTTCCACCATCGAAATGATAAAAACTATAGGAATGACATTACATCGTGTAACGCTATGTGAAATATGAGAGAACTGGATACGGGACTCAGGGTACTATTGGGGAAGGTGTTAGGCACCCCTAGACAGCCTAGGTAATCCCGGCCTCTCTTCGGCTCTAAAACGAAAAACCATGATAGTCAGCCTGGCCAAACCTGGCCTCATTCTAGAAGTCTTTCTAGGGGATCTGGGGAGTAGCTTTGCTTTCCCTGGTAATTGGGAACCATCGGGGTGAACATACTCATACACTCGAATGCCCGGTGTTGACAAGGATGCATGTCAACGGTCTCATCGCAGAAGTCTTTCCAAGGCATCGGGAGGGAAGCTTTGCTCTGCCCGGTAAAGAGGAACCGTTGGGCTGTACATACTCATATGCTCAGACGGCCAACGTTGGCAAGGATGCGTGTCGATGGCCTCATCTCGAAAGTCTTTCCGGGGCATTGGGAGGGCAGCTTTGCTCCTCCTGGTAAAGGGGAGCCATCAGGCTGTACATACTCATACACCTGGACAGCCAATGTCGGCAAGGATGCATGCCGACGGCCTCATCTCAGAAGTCTTTCTGGGGCGTCGGGAGGGCAGCTTTGCTCCTCCCGGTAAAGGGGAACCGTCGAGCTGTACATACTCATACGCTCGGACGGCCGGCATTGGCAACGATGCATGCTGACAACCTCATCCCGAAAATCTTTCTAGGGCATCGGGAGGGCAGCTTTGCTCCTCCCGGTTAAAGGGGAACCATCGGGACGGCTAGCGTTGGCAATGATGCATGCTGACGACCTCATCTCAGAAGTCTTTCCAAGGCATCAAGAGGGCAGCTTTGCCTCTCCCGGCGAGATAAGCGAGAAACAGATGAAAAGGCGAATATAGACATTGTAGCCCCTACAATGAACCTTTGGCTGAAAGGTCAAAGGTCTGGTGGGTCTACCCGTCTGCCTACTAGACATCCGGGTTTGGGGCCGGATGTTAACCCGGTGTGCCGCCTCAACTTCTGGGTTTAGAGATTTCTACACCTAGTATCGAGAGACGGGGGAGGTGGACACCTTTGAAAAGATGGCCATCTCTAAGTGGAGACGATGCGTCTGATGGTGGCCAGTCGTTTCAAAGGAAAAGGACAGGGGAAAAGTCGATGATGCGTTCGTAGAACACATAAGAAAACACGAGTTTCCTTGTAAAAAGACCCGATGAAGGGGTCACGACTGAACTGATCTCAACCATACCAGGTGGGTTCACCTGGCCGGGAGGGAGGCTGCCGATACCTTCGGAAGTGTATCCGAAGGAATGACACCTGGGCATGTCCTCCGACCTTTCCCCTTGCATGGGGAAGGTGCAATACGGCAGAGAAAGAAGGAGCTTACTTGCAGGGAGTCGTCAGCGGTGGTCGAAAGTCCTCGCTTCGATGCAGTGAGAGGGTGTAGCTCTCCTCCTTCAGAATCTTGAAAAAGCCATCCTTTGAAATGGAGCGAAAGGTCCCTTTATATAGTGAATCACCTTCCTTCTTCGGGTGATCTCGGGATGGAAACTCCACGTACATCTTGATTCAATCGCGTGATCCACGTGGTTGATTGATTGCGAGATTTAAGTAATTAAATCTCACTGTATCTTTCCAATTGATTCGAATTATCTTCCCAGGTGGCTAGCCGGCAGTTGCGGAGTGTTAGCCAGGTGCTCGGTAGTGGAGATTGGGGTGCACTAGGAATATAGCTAGTGATTCATGGGAATAGGCTACGACGGATAGCCGGGATTGTGCGCTAGCTGAGGCTCCGACAACTGTGTGCTTTTCCTCGAAAATCGAACTAGGTGTGTTGACGAGCATACCTGCACGTTGGTGGGAGAGTTAGAGATCGGCTGTTGGGGTATTTTACCAGCATGTCGGTGGTTGGTCGGCTGATTTACCCAACCATCCGATAGGTGCCGAACATGGGCTTTGACACCAGCAAAGTGGGACTTTGCTAGGGAGGAGTTTGGGAGAACTGGCTGCCGGGGTTCTATACCGGCATGCCGGTGGATGGCTGGTTGATTCACCCGATTGCTCGATAGATCTTTAAGCATGGGGGTCAACAACATTCATTTTAGATCATTACTTTTGTTCCTGCCAAGCATACAAAATGAGAAATACATTCAGTGGAGTGATTTGGTATGATGCACGTTCAGGAAAATATTTGTACCATGGAATTGATTCTAAGTCAAGCATTCAACCTACATCACTGGAAGGAATTGAAAATATTTTAGGTTGTAATGATGGACTAATTATTTACAAATATTATGGAGTGCCATTTTGTAGCAGATCCTATATTGGAATTAAGAACCCTGCCACAAATGTAGAATTAATACTTCCAAATCCTAACATGGATAAACTAGTGATGCATGACTCAGGTGCAGTCTTGACATTTAAGGGTACTGATAAAAGGATAATGCACAAATTATTTTGTTAGGAAAAGCCTATCCGAAGAGCTTATCACATGTGGATTGATTAGCATTACTTGTTGGTTTATCATTTTGATAAACACCAATGGCAACCTGTCAAAAGAGTTTACTTTGGGGGAAAACCAACAAACAATAGAAACCATGTGATTATCAAAGGAGTTATTTACTTGGTAACAAACTATACCCCTACATTTATTAATGAGATTAATGTCATTGCCATCAATATTGAAGATGAATTAGTGAGGTTTTTACCCATTCCATGCCCTATGGGAGCGCTGTCAAGTTCATTTTGTGATTTAGTTGAGTTGGCTATACTAGGAGGAATCAATGGAGAACCTCAATCGCTAAGTCTAATTAGATGGTGGGATGAAGATATGAAATTTGAAATTTGGAAAGTGTAGGACATTGAAAATTGGGAATGGAGTCGAGTCTACATTGAATTGCAACTGGAAAATCTTGGAACTCTTGACATTCCTTTTGTAGGAAAAATTAAGGGTTTCTGTTTCATCAATGGAGACACTCTTATCTATTACGCTTGGGATGATCTTTATTATTACAAGATGCACTTGTTTGAAGGAGGCTACAGCACTGAACTTATTCATCAATTATCTTTGCCTGCTTCTACAGTGTGGTTTCACGAGTCAATTCCCTATGCAAATACTCTGCAACACTATGTGTAATATTTCCTATTTACCCATGTGTTAGTTCAAGGGTAAACTAGTTTACCCATGAACTTAGTCATGGGTTATTTCGAAATTTTCCTTTGTTGAACACATGTGCAATGTTTTTATTTCCTTTGGAACATCTTTGTTGTATCGAGCTCAAAATCTATATGATTGTTGTTATTTTGTTACATATTTTTAAGAAATCTGAAATGTTATATCATTTACAACAGTTGTGGTATTATTGTAAACAGATGTACCTATCGAATGATAACATGAGATGGTAGCTAAAGCTTATCTAATGACGGTACACATGTAAACCTTCTTTTACATTTAAATGTTGTATGTCACGTTGGTCTAGGGATTCATCTCATAGGTTAGCCAGAACACCTCCAAGAAGAACAATTATGGCTGCCCCGTAGTATGATCAACCTATCGAACAAACAATAGGTAGTATGTTTTACCCTAATTTAATGGCTGAACCTTCCTGTATCACACTACCAGAATGCCCTAATGACATATTTGAATTAAATTCTAATTACATCAACCAATTACCAAAATTTCATGGATTTGAAAAAGAAGATGCTTATTGGTTACAAAAAGAATTTAATGAAGTTTGTAATATGATGAAAGTACCAAACATGATTGTTGATGCAATTAAACTAAGGTATATGCCTTTTGCTTTAAAAGACAGTGCAAAAAGATGGTTATACAGTTTACAACCAAATTCAATCATCACATGGAATCAATTTTATTCTGAATTTCTAGGAAAATACAATCCAATGCATGTCACAATTAAAAGGAAAAATGAAATTTTAAATTGTAGACAAAACCAGGAGAACCTTTCTGGAAATATTTTGCAAGGTTTCAAGATCTCCTAGCTCAATGCCCACATCATGGAGTAGAGAGAGTGATCCAAATCTGAACTATTTATGAAGGGATTGATTACCACACCAAGACACTCTTAGAATCTTTAAGGCAAAATGGATTCCTGAACCAAGGAATAGAAAATGCTTGGAAATTTTTAGAAGATCTAGCCAAAAGAACTGCCCAATGGGAGAATGCTGCTAAAGTAAGTTTGGAACAAATTCCTACCCCTAGAGGAGTTCATGTTGTTGAACCACATATTGCTTTAGAGGCTAAGATGGGTAGCTTGATACATAAAATTGATGAGTTACAGCTTAAATAAAAGACTGAGCCTATCATGCCTAAATGTATAAGTTGTTTTGCCATAGGTCATGTTGTAGAAGACTGTCCTATCTTAAATGACTCTAAAGATGTTAATGCTTTATTCTATAATCAACGTAACAACTCAAATTTCAATCCTACTTATAATCCTAGCTGGAGGAACCATCCTAATTTTTCATGGAAAAATCTAAGCCAACAACCACCTCAATCTGTAGGACAATCTTTTATTGAACAAAATGCAATGAACAATAGTTCTTTAAATGTAAATTATAATCAATCTATTCATGATAAGACTTTTGAGAAACAAATATCAAACTTATTGCAAAAAGTAGATTTAGCATTAAAATCAAATCCCCAAATTGTAGCACATGATCAAGCTATTAAAAGAATTGAAACACAATTGAACCAAATATAAAATTCAATGAACTTTAGAAACAAAGGTGCACTTCCAAGCCAATCTTTACAGAATCCCCATGTACCTGATGGGCACACAGCTCATGGAGGGGATGTGCAACACCACTCGACTTAAGCTAATGAAGCTGCAATTTGGTGATGTCTGTTTATAAACCACTTGGTTTTCTTGTGAGCCATTACAAGTCCACAAGCTTAGCACTATAGGAGCACTATTTTAATTTCTTTGTTTTAAGAAAATGTCACTCCTTTTCAACATATCTTATTGATGCGTAGCACTGATATTTAATTTCGACAGCATTACTCATGCATTTCAAATGCTTTATCATACTGAGTTCAATGCATTATTTAGCATGCCTCACATTCATATGCTTGATATGAAGGAGAAGTTTACTTTATTTTATAGTTGTTATAAATTTTCCTATTCATATTGAACTTTTCTATTTACATTGAGGACAATGCAAAGTTTAAGTATGGGGGAGAGGTTTATGTTTTAGCTTTATGTTTCATCAGTTTAAATAGTTTAAAAATGTTCAAAATTTTAAATTTTTCATATCTTTTATATCTTTTATATTTTTATGTTTTTCTCAAGGACAGACCTTGAGGAATATGAGTTTCAAGTATTGCTATTAGAATTAATGGGAAGACCCTATTATACAGAGAGAGAATCTCTAGAGCTAATTCCAAATAACCTATTGCCCTTAGATGAGATAGATTTCAGATTAACTTGTGCAATGGGTTGAGTCTTCCAATTTTATTTGAATTAATGCCTTGTTCACATAATTTTCAAAAGAGGAGTCAATTTCTTTCTCTTTACCCTATTTGAGTGGAGAGATAACCTATGCCAAGTGCCATCACAAAATTTTCCATTCTGGTGAGCATTATATTGAGATATCTCCCAACTTTTCTGAGTTAGAGGTGATGTGAAGGAAGGTAGCAAGGGTTTGAGCTTTAATGCACCATGGAGTTTATTTGGGAATTAGAAGATGGAGATATAAGGTGGTGAACTTAATTGACTATGGGTCATTTATTAGTTCTAAAAGTGCAATGCTATGCCATTTACTTTGGTTTTATATGTTTTTATAAATAAAAAAAGAAGAAAAAAAAGAAAAAAAAAGAAAAGAAAGAAGTATTGAAAAATATTGAATGAAAATGAGGAATATTTATAGAGAAAAGATCAGAAAACTTAAGGGATCATTGTCAGTATAAGTAGAAGAAGGAAAATATATGAAGTCATTTGGGATGTGAGAATGAAGTGAAATGATACTATATCAACAAGTCAACATTCTGAGTGATGGTATATTATTGTCTTATCCTTTATCTACTGGCCAGAGCATTTTCCAATATCTTAGAAAAGATGGGAGTATCTCAAATTACCCTCTTTTGTTAGTAAGATGTGTATGTCTGCTGTAATGATTTAATTCCTGAATGAGAGTAGTGAGGATGCGAATTCCTCTTGCTTGCACAAGACAAATGGTTCTCATGAAAAGGTGACTTCTTATTCACATTTTAAATGAGTCTATTTGATTTAAGGGCAAGGAGAGGGAGTGTTGTAAGACTGAGCCACCTCATCCCCTTGAAGTTGTTCTAGCAACAAGTGATTCAAACGATCCTTGGGTTGGTTCTGTTTCTCTCCTCTCTGCTTTTCTTTCTTTCTCTTATATCTTATTTCTTTTGTTTCTTTGGACTTTGTGGGTTGTTAAATATGTCTTGAATCTTATTATGTTTGTAAGGGCATTTTTGTCATGGATGATTAGCCACTATATAAGGCCATCCAAATGCCTAAAAGGGAATTAGGGTTTTTGTGAGAGATCATTTTGTAACAAGAAAAGCTTTGTGTGAGGAGGTCGAGCCAACCCTTGGTGCGTCGGCCATCCCACTCTTCCCTTTCCCTTTCTCTTGTAATCCACCATTTGAAGATAGTGAAGAACCCAAGGAGAGACACTCGTGGATGTACCCAAGTTGGAGAACCACGTAAATCTCATTTGCATTTGTGATTTGGGCGTTTAGGCATGCCTGGAACCCTAGCCACGTGTCCAAGCCGCCGCCAGCCGTGATTTCGACTTTCCTTTGTGTTTTCTCCCTCCTACACATGCTAATCTCATTCGAATCCATTGTGCTTGGATACCTATGGAAGTAAAAAGTGGTATCAAAGCCAAGTTCAAGGAGTTTTGGCAGTGTATTCGCCCGTGGGAGGAGTTGGCACAGGGAGGCGCAATCTGCCACCGCCCGCGACATTCGTGGACGCCAACTTGTGCGCTTGGTATTCCACTTGCTGGAATACGTTTGTAAGCCCCTCTGATCCTTCCTCATATTGTACTGTGTTTGTGGAAGAAATTTGGGGCTTTTTCGTGGACCGTAGAAAGAGATATTGTCCTTGGCGTTTTTTGTTGAAAATCCGCAACTTTCCTTTTTTGGGCGCCGGATTAGATTTTTTTGGGCTCACTTGTGGCTTGAATCCGTTTGAATTTTTGGTGGAAGTTTTTTGTTGAATACTTGCTTCATTTGAATTTGTGTGTGCTTGTGGAATATCCCACTTGAAATCATGTCTACTCCTGGAATGAAGATTGATAAATTCAGTGGGAAAAATGGCTTTAGTCTGTGGCAAATCAAGATGAGAGCGTTACTGAAATAGCTAGGCATTTGGGCTCCATTGAATAAGGAGTCAGATCTTGATAAGAATTCCACAGAATATGCTCTACAAGAGGAGAAAGCACATTCTACCATTTTGCTTTGCCTATCAAATGAAGTGATAATTGAAGTTGCTGATGAGAGTTCATCTTTGGGACTGTGGCAGAAACTGGAGTCACTCTATATGACCAAGTCACTAACAAACAAACTACTATTGAAACAAAGACTATTTTCTATGAAGATGAAGGTGGGTACACCATTGAAACAGCATTTAGATCAGCTAAATGCACTTCTCATGGAGTTGAGAAACATAGGTGTTACCATTGAAGATGAGGATGCTGCGCTCATTCTCTTATGTTCTTTGCCTTTGTCATTTGAGAATATTTTGCAGTCTTGTGTTGTTGGCAGGGATTCTATTACCCTAGAGGAGGTGAGATCTAGCTTCCATTCGAGAGAGCTAAGGCATATGGTATAGTATGGTATAGGTGAAGCCAGTGGCTCAGGTTTGTCAGTACATCAACAGGAAATTAGAGGAAGAAGCCAGAAATAGTTCAATAACAAGGGCAAAGGCAGAAGCAAGTCCAGGGGCAAGTATTCTAAAGATACTTACAACTATTGCAAAGAAAAGGGCCACTAGAAGGCCAATTGTCCCAAATTGAAAGGTAAAGAGAAAGTAGTAGTTGTAGAAGATTCAACCTCTGAAGGTGACTTTTCCCTTACTGTTTGTTGCAATGCATATTCCAATAGTCATTGGATTTTGGATTCAGGTGCATCACATCATATGACTCCAACTAGGGAGTATTTTGACACCTATGAGTAGGTGGAGGGAGGCCAAGTTACCTTGGCCAATGATG
>JAMKPZ010001028.1:0-53261 GCA_024699675.1 Amphibolis antarctica | reverse complement strand
GATAGAGCAGGCGAGTAATGTTAAAAAAAATCCAAACATCCGACAAAGCAGGGGATCGATAGAGCAGGCGAGTAATGTTAAAAAAAATCCAAACATCCGACAAAGCAGGGGATCGATAGAGCAGGCGAGTAATGTTAAAAAAAATCCAAACATCCGACAAAGCAGGGGATCGATAGAGCAGGCGAGTAATGTTAAAAAAAATCCAAACATCCGACAAAGCAGGGGATCGATAGAGCAGGCGAGTAATGTTAAAAAAAATCCAAACATCCGACAAAGCAGGGGATCGATAGAGCAGGCGAGTAATGTTAAAAAAAATCCAAACATCCGACAAAGCAGGGGATCGATAGAGCAGGCGAGTAATGTTAAAAAAAATCCAAACATCCGACAAAGCAGGGGATCGATAGAGCAGGCGAGTAATGTTAAAAAAAATCCAAACATCCGACAAAGCAGGGGATCGATAGAGCAGGCGAGTAATGTTAAAAAAAATCCAAACATCCTACAAAGCAGGGGATCGATAGACCAGGCGATTAGGGCAATGTTAAATAAATGAAAAGAGCGATTGACGAAGCAGGCGATTAGGGCAAGCAAGATTACCGCCGTCGCGAGCGAAGGAGGTAGGAGGGGCGACGCGAAGGAGCGGCGACACGGAAGCAACGGCGACGCGAGCACAAGAGGCAGGAGGGGCGAGGCGAAGAAAGGTGAGGGCGACGGAATGCGAGCAGAAACATGGAACTTTTGCATAAACACCCTATATGTTTCGAATACTTTCGTGATTTTTCATTTCTGAACTTTTTATTTGTACAAATTCTCTTCTTTCGTAAACGAAATTATAATTATATAATAATTTAAATAATAAAAATTTATATAATAATAATAATATTAAAAGTAATTTTAAAATTTTAAAAAAATTAGAACATGAAACAAAAAAAAACTAATAAGTGATTAATAAGGTGATAGTTACGAAAATAAATTTTATGATAACATTGTTAGTATTAAATATAATAAGTTACCTGAGAATAAGTAAAAAGTAGAAAATACAATAAACGTATTATTTGGAATACTAAACATCAATAAGATAAATACACTTAAAGTTATGCAATTATTCTAAAATGATTCGTTGGGAGATCAATTTGAGAACAATTTAATTGAAGTTTAACTTGCAATGATATTGTTGATAAGAATATTATAATACTTTGTTTGGAATGGTATTGTAATTTGTTTAGAATATTGTTGTATTTTAATTCAAACGTTATAGTACTTTGTTGGGATGTTGGACTAATTTATTTGAAATGTTATAATAATATTTTAATTAGAATGTTGTAGTGGTTTTTTTTCTTAATGATGTGCTTTGTTGCTTTTTTTGAAATGTTATTTTCGAAGTGATTTTTTTTGGAAAGTCGATCGTTTTTCAGTTTTTCCCGTGTACCACGAGACATTATAATGAATCGAATGAAACACATATTAGAAGATGAAGATGAAGAAGATCAAGAAAATCTAAAGGTCATAATAAAATTTTGTAATATTTTTAGACAATAAAAAATAATAAAATATAATGATAATATTATTGTAGAAGAAACATTGAGAATGTTTCTTATGACCATTGACTAAAATCAAAGATACCGAGTTACAAGAGAAAATTTTCATTAGTCAGATTGAATAGTAAATATTTATTTTAATGAAATGCTAGATTCTATATTAAAATTACATCATAAATTATTTGCAACACCTTCATTGTCAACTCAGCAGAATTTACGATGATGCTAATCTCTTTCCATATTTTAAGGTATGTTCATATACATTTAAATTTACTTACCTTTGCAAGTAGTTCTTTTTATCTATTAATACTTAATTTTCTTTTAAAAGAGGATTGTATTGATGATATTGATAGCACATGTATCAATGCAACAATCTATAAAAAAGAGATAACTAGTTTGGAAAATCAACAAATATGGAAAATCATGAAACTTTGTGTATGTTTGTGTCAGAAATTCAGTAAAATTGATTTGACTACTAGGTTAACTAGTTTTTTTTCAAAAACAACTATTTGCAATTTGTACGTTTAACAGATCATTTGTTGATTAAATAGATCAACCCAAAATAGTAGTTTACGGTAGGATAGTGGACATAAACTGATGTAGCAAGAGCAGATCAGTCCAAAACAAATCGAGTGATGAAATTAATTGATTAATCAAGTGATTTATTAAGTGACTTTCAGTAATTTACTAAATGATTTCAAATGATTAATTAAGAATTCTAAATGATTAATTAGGTGACTTTTAATGATTTTACATTATTTATTAGGTACACAAAACCTCTCCTAAAAATAGTACATCAAAAATCAAATAAAACTTCTCTATAGTTTCAATATACTAAATTTTTCTATTAACGATTAACTGAGATTTATATCTTTTGAAAATTTAAAATTTTTTTTAAAATTTTTGGGTATTTGTGCATCATGAGAAATGTAGAAAAATTTTAAATTTTTATGTTATTGTAAAAATAATTTTTTTTCGTCAATTTTCATCTATTAAGTTAGAAAAATTCTTACGGTTAATAAAAATTTCATCATGACATATTTTATTGACATCGTGTGTCTTGTCTAAATCTTTTTTAATTATTGTTGAATTCGTGAGTACACTGTAAATATAGAATTATGTTTAAAATATTTAAATATAAAATATTTATAAATTTTGTTTAAATTAATTTTTCAATTTTTGCAACACGCACATTGAAATTTTTTTCTAGTTAATTCTTTTTTCTTTTTCATTTCCTAAATTTCTATTTCTCAATTTAGAGTTGAACTTAATTTATGTTATTATCTATTGTACATGCTTTTATTTTTATTTACCATTTTTCTTAAATTCTGTATATTAGAATTTTTTTTTTTAATGTATTTTAATTTTAATAAAAAGTCGAACCACACGTTAAAATTGTAACAAACGCAACACATGAAAAGCGACTCCGCTTTGTAAGGTGTGTTAGCTGGGTATTTTGGTAAGGTGAAGTGAATTTTACGATTTTTTTTAAATTATATGATTTAATGTATGATATGAATTTTACGACTCTGCTTTGTACGCTTTTTAATTTTACGATTAAAAAGATGATATTAGTATTTTTTTAATATTACGATAAATAATAAATAAAATATGTAATAAAATAAAATAAAATATGATAATAGTATTTTTTTAAGAGTTGTGATGAATAAAATATATAATAGGATAATAAATAGTATTTATTATATTAATGTAATAATAATATTTTTTAAAATTATGATAATTTTAAAAAAATTATCATATCTAATGAATAATAAATAATATAAAATTATTTAATAAATGATATTACACTATAATTTTGTTTGTTTTCTTATCTTTAATTTTAACTTTACAGATTCTTATATATTATTATAATCGTATAAACTTCTATATATAAATTTTTATCTTCTAATTTATAATATAATTTTATTATTATTTATAAAATTATTTTTAATTTTATCTTTTTACGGTTATTAAAGTTGAAGTTCGGATAAACGTAGAAAACGCGGTTGCAGTATTAAACGCACAGCAAACAGGCCCGTAGCGACACACCATCGCCAGTCCGCCGCAGATTGAAGCAAATGGGCTCTCCGCCGGCTCCGGACCTCGCATTCCTCCTCGACGCCGCCTCCGACTTCGCGTCCTACCCCGGTACTCCAGCTTCCCTCCCCTCCCACGCTCTCTTCTTCCTCTTCTCACCGTTCCAGTTCCTTCACGATCGCAGGCACGCACGCGGAGGCCTCCGTCAGGGAGTTCCTCGGCCGCTTCCCTCTCCCTCTCATATTCAGGTGAGTCCATTCGCTTGAATCGTATCTCACATTTCTTCGATTTGTAAATTCAACCTTTTCCGGTCGGCGTGGCTTCAGTGCGTTGCAGGACAGAGCCGATGAGCCGATGCTGGAGCCTACTCTTGTTTCCTGCCTGGAAAGGATTTTTGAGACTAAATATGGAGCGTCTCTCGTCCCACAATACGTTGTAAGTATAGAATTTTCAGATGCAATTTGTAGGTCTGGAAGTGCGGCTATCTTTTATCTGGTGGGAGAAGAGCATGAAGGATTTGTTTGAGTTAATAATACAAGGGCTTGATTTCCTTTATTTTAGGATAACGAGAATATTAGGATTCTCAGTGGCGTCTGTAATGTGGTCGGGGATAGCTTAACATGTTGTTTGCGATTCAAATATATATCATTTTTTCTACCATTTAGTTGCATCTGATCCTTAGTATAATCCTCCGCAAAACTTGTCATGCTCCTTCAAGATGCTGGCACAATGAACAAACTGTACATATGGAGAACTTTCCTGCAAGGTTTGAACAGAGAAGCAAGACAAGGTGCAACACAAACTCCAATACACACAGATAGTGGACGGAGGAGACCCCAACCTTGTCGCAACTCGGAAAGAAGCGGGGAGTAAGCAGAGTTGGCAGATTTGTGGCTGGGAACTTTCGAGCTCAATGTCATCAACATTTACATTTTCCTGGATGATCTGAATTGCTGAGATGGATTGTCATTACTTTTGATGTGTTAAGCAAAAGGCGTGAAGTATTTCTTGTTTTTGCTTCACTAATTGTTGAAAACCCTTGTTGTGCAGTTTTAATTTTTTGCTGTTTCTCTTAATTAATATTTTCCTGAAAAATGGCCATGAAGTATGGTCCTCTTTGAAAATTATTCTCACATTTTCCTTTGTTAATCTTTGCAGCACTTTGTACAAGCTGGACTTCAGTCTAATTCCCAAAGAGTCAGATACTTGACGTGCAGAGCTGTAAGCAAAGCATGAGACTAGAATCCCTGTAATATTCAGTAGATATATTTAAGATAGCACTTCATAGGAGATACTTATGTTATAGCACAAAAAATCTAATGGATAGTATGGATCCATATATAATGTCAAATAATTTTTTCTGTGAATGGCACAAAAAGAAGAAAAATAAGGCATGGTGTGGTTTTAGATAGAGAGTAGTGACAAAATAAAAAATTCGACAACAATGAAACATATCATCATCTAGTTTCAACTTTCAACCTTTACCGTTGTAAATCCCTCCCCTTGTTGATGGTATCATCATGATCATCTTACAATCACTTTACATTGCTTTCTTTGCTAATAGCACCAATGACCACATCTATCTTCCCAACTCTGAACCAACACCATTGGACCATGCACAACCTTCACAATGCCATCTACATCCAAGCCAAGTAGAGGAACCAAAAAGGTTTAACAAATCAGGGAGATGGGAAAGAAAACCATAAGAGAAAGGTGGAAGGAAAGGAAGAGGATCACGAATAAAGGAAATGGGAACGGGAACACTATTTATACTTAGGTTATTAACTTATTTATTGAATCGCAGTCAAATGATGCCATCTCTGTCAACAATTGTATATGATAAGATGAAGGAATCAGAGTTTGTTTTGTTTGTAGGATCCTGCAATGTTTATGTACTATATTGTAGAAAAAAATTAAAATAGGGGAATTTATTTTTTATTTGGTGTGAAGGCAGTGGTGCTGTGTAGTCATGAGATGGTGATGGTTAATTGGTAACTGATTTTGAGTGTAAAGGCTGGTGGTGATGTTGGCCAGACTTGGAGAGGGATGTGAGGTGTTGGATGGTGAAACTCAATGGTAGTAGGGTGAATTGTTACTTGACAATTGTGTATTGAGATTTTTATTTCTGTTTACCATCCTCCTTCATAACCTTTTATTTTTTGTCATTTGCATTCTCAAAATAATAGGGTTAAGGCATTGACTGTTATTGCTGTGGCTTCAACATAAACTTCTTTGATACTGCACATGCATCTAAGAAGATGTTATTTGGGGGATAGCACTTCTGTCTTCTGTATGGGTAAATATTTAGTTAAAGGTTACTTTTTTATGATGTCATGTTCAAATTATCATTTTCTAGGTATAGACAGTCATACTTTCCTAGGGCATTTTCTCTTTTTTTCTTGATTCTTATGTCATGAATCTCATGTCTTATTATTTGTAAGTGTGATTCTTTATTGAATGAATATTTGCATTGCTCACACAATTTTGCTTGTTAATGCATGGTTAAATTCCTCTTCATGTTTGGTCTTGAATATAGACCATGCATAATTTTCTCTGGTTGATGTTCTCACCCCTGGTTGTTTGAGTTTTTTGGACAATCAATTGTAAAGTTCAACTCATCTTTCTTCCATTAAAACTTCCATATAATTATTTGACATCAATTTTTTTGAGTAATAGAAATGAATATATTAAAATCAATAAAAAGGGGGCCTGCATAAGTTGGAGGCAGGCAAAAAGCAAATAAAACTAGGGAAAATGTGGGCTTTGAAAAAAGAAACCCAAATAAAGAAATGGAAAAACACAATGTGGCATAAAAATTTCTTTTAATTTTTAAATTTGCATTGCCTAACATATTGAGTATAGTATTCCTGTAAATCTTTTTGGTAAAACCCCAAATGTTTTCTGGTTTCATGGACATTGTTATTTTCCCAAGCAATATTTATGGAAAGTGCAAACACTAATGGCTTTCTAATGTTGTGGACATCATTATTATTGCCATTGCCATTTCCACTTTGGTCTCTTGTGTACTCAAAGTACATCATATGCAGGTGCATTTTTTCTTAGAGACAACTGATAATCGTGGAAGTGCCATTGTGCTTATCAAAGAATATGACATATATCACCTTTTATTGACATGCCTTCTTGAGGGGTATTATTAAATTTCTCTCCTTTTTTATGTTCTTACAAGCTCTAGTTCCATGCATTTGGTTGCACTCATCTAGAAACTATTTTAGTATAGAATTTGGCTTACTTTATCATTTTCGATTTATAGTAGCAGACTTAAATAGAAAAAGAAATATGTATTATAAAAATGATGCTTAAAGTGAATTAGTGGAGCAAATTGAAACTGTTATAGTGTATGAATAAATAGATCC
Organism: Amphibolis antarctica; assembly: GCA_024699675.1. Lineage (NCBI taxonomy): Eukaryota > Viridiplantae > Streptophyta > Magnoliopsida > Alismatales > Cymodoceaceae > Amphibolis > Amphibolis antarctica. Next base: position 46,315 of record JAMKPZ010001028.1, on the reverse strand, counting down.
TTCGATCTTAGTGTTAGGTTAAGTTAAGGTTTCTTGTGAGTTTAATTTCACTGTTATGTATTCATTGTTATTGTGCAACCTTTATATATTAAGGTTGCTTTTTAGTCAATAAAATTAGTCTACTCTTCTATCATTTCTTTTCTTGACATAGTATTAGAGTTTAAGTTTTTTAAAGAGTAAGAGAGAGGAGAGAAATCCTAGCCATTGCCACTTTGCTGTGATGGTGATGGCAGACTCAAAATCTTAATCACCATTGTTTCTTCTCCATTTTCATCATCAAGTCCTAAACCCTAGTTGTCTTCCCACAAAACGTTGTAACCCCCCACCAACAATCACTTTTAATTGTCAACAACTAAAACCATTGCCAACACTGACATGATCTTTTGCCACCACCAATGAGCCCATCTGGGGTATCTACAGACTACAAATATGATTGACCATATGTACGCTAATAGCTTGTCCTTAAACAATTCCTTGTGCAGTTGCCTATGGCTTTGTTCCCTTTTTCTAGTTAGGAAAATTTTTGTCAGATTGGTTTTGATGCCCATCTGGGGTATCTACAGACTACAAATGTGATTGAGCATATGTACACTAATACCTTGTCCTTAAACAACTCCTCGTGCAGTTGCCTATGGCTTCATTCCCTTTTTCTACGTAGGAAAATTTTTGTCAGATTGGTTTTGTTGATACAAAATTTAACAATAGATATTTTGGTAGGATGTATTGAGTTTATTATAGGAATTATGGTAAAGCAATATAAGACCAAAGAAAAGCAAATTAGGTTAAGGAAGGTGCAAGAAATCAAACAAAACTAGAGAAAAAGTTCTAGGATGACAATAAAATTTCCATAAATTCAGAAAAATTGTAAATATAATGTTGAGTTATGAGTATTTGTATCTTAAGAATTATTGTAGATCTCAATGATGTTCTCTTATGATATAGGACATGTAGAAGCTTTGCATACACATAGAATAGGCATTTGAAATAATCTATTCATGCATCATTTGAAATAACCTCTTAAGTATGGTATTCAATATACTATAAAATTAGTATATAATTTTTGTAAAATATAATACCGATTTTTGAACCAAAAGTGCAGGCAACTTTAGACCCAAATTGGCATACTAGTTTTGGTACCAACATATTGTTTTGAGTGACTGTAGTTACTGGACCAAGGATGATATACCATTTACTAGTGTCAGAACATCGTTCTTTTGGGATGGATCTATAGCTGCTCTCTGGAGTAACAATGGAATACTGTTATTGCAAAATAGTGTATTGTTTGTCTAAGACTCAAAACGTCTAGCATATCAATTTTTCCATTGGCATACCAATTAACCTTTTGAAAACTAGGACTACATTGAGTGGCCTTTCAATCTCTTCACTAGCATACTGATTTAATTAGTTGTTAAGTGAACAACATACCAAATAGATCAATGATATACTGAATTTACTGGAAATAGAAATGTAATTTGTCTTAATAAATAGGTCCCAATTAGAGGTAGAATGATACTTGTATTGCTTTCAACATCTTTTGTGCTTAAATTTAAGTTGTCTAGCGTTCTCTCTCACTTCAAAAGCATATTGAAAGCATTCTTGGCAAGCATTTTTAAAAAAACTTTAAGAATCATAATGAGAGAAGCTTTGGGATCTGGTGAATTGTTTTTATAAGTTGTTTTAGATTCTGATGAGGGCTCCTCAGATTGTAAGGAGGAAGGTTTGGTGGTTTTGTCAAGGTTAAAGTGTAAGCAATAGAGTGTTGACTTGAAACAACACTATTTAGTAGAACACTTTAGTATGGAGTTTAAAGAGTGGATGTAGCCTTAGGTTGTGGTGTGAACTACTATAAATTTTCTGTTTCTTTGGTTTGAGCTTTTGTTTACATTTATTTTACTTTCACATTGTAATTACACTAAAATATTGCATATTATTAATTAATATTAAGATTCAATATTCATCATCCTTTAAGCAAAGTCGGATCTCCTCCTTCATTGCCGATCTCCTTCCTCCTTCATTGTCACCAGATCTCCTCCTTCATTGTCACCAGATCTCCTCTTTCGAAGCCGACCTCCCTCCTTCGAAGTCGAAACCCTCCTCCTTCAACAGATCTCCTTAGTTGAAACCGACATTTGCTGGATCTCCTCCTCCTCCTTCGTACCTTTGCCGGATCTTCTTCTCCTTCACTAGATCTCCTCCTCCTTTGCCGGATATCCTCCACCTTTGCATAGACGTGCCCTTCATAGGTACGATGATTGTGTTTTCACAATTTCGTTTGCAGTTGAGTGCAAACACAAGATTGTATAGAGAATACATTTTTCACATGAATAACTTCATGGTAGTGGATAAAATATCATTTACAAATAATACATTTTCTTTTGTAGGGAACATACTCTATCATTTTTCATACAGGGACAATACACTTTCTTTTCAATAAAAAATTTACAAATAATTATTCCTTTTCAATAAAATATCATTTTTCATGGATTTTTGCAGGCAAAACATTCATTGATGTAGATTGAAATACATTTTTGGGACTGAACTGCATTTTTATCGTGTGTGATAGAATGTCATTAAATAAAAAAAAGGACAAACGAAAATGAGAAAAAAATAAAATGAAATGATAAAAGCTAAAAAAAGGAAGAAATCAGTAAAAATTACAAATGAAAAATAACAAAAGAATTACAAATGAAAATGAATGTGTTGTATGCGATTTCAAATTTGATTTGTGTATGTTGCGATTTTGTGTATGCTATATGTATATATGCTGTTAATCAAGTTTGTATGTTCAAGATGAAATTATTTGAATTTATTTCTGGTTTATATTGTTAAATTGGTAAAGGATGGAGAGGTGGTGTGAAGTTAGTGATTGGGAAGAATTGGAATCAAAAGAACAATTAGAAGTTTTACAATTTTTGTTATTATTGGAAGAAGAAAAACAACAATGTCTACCAAGACGTCTACCAATTTCGTAAACTTCAATTATTTACACAGCGACGTCAATGATTAATCAGTACAAGTAGACTTATAAAATCGTATAGGAAACATATAAAAGTGAATTATCAATATGTATTATGCCATCATAGAACTCATATTTGTACCTATGTTTGCTTCAAGATTATATGTAACAATACTTATATATGTTTTGATAAACTTATCTATCTATGATATTACACTTTCAAAATTTGTAGTTGTGACAATACTTTTCTTTAATAAAGTATGTAGCTGTTATTTATATTTTCAGGTAAAGTTTTCAATTGTAATAACGATAAATTATATTTTCCAATATACGATTTGTATGATCTGAACATTTGCATATTTGTTTGATAATGAACGTCATACAAATTTAAATAATTTCAAAAAATCTTAATTATTATTTGATGTAATTATATAATTTAATTTTTCATGTACAAAACATCTTAAAAATAAATAGCACAAACAAAATTCAGTTGAGTGTGATTTTATTACATTAGAGTTACATCACTATTAATTTAAATAAACGTAATTCAATTTAAAAAAAATCTATCTTCAACAAAATCTACTACAGTATAAACAAACACAATTCAACTCCAAAAAAAATTCAATTCTAACAAAAATCTGCTACAGTACAACTCTAGCTTTAACTTCAGCCAAAAAAGCTGTAAACAAATGCTACCTTAGTATTTGTAGATGTTTGTCTTTATTTGAGTTTAATGATGCTAGTAATTTGAGTTTTTAGGTTTTTCAATTTGTGTTTGTGCTTTCTTCATGAGATGTCTTGATGTTGAGTAGTTTTGCTCTATTAATGTTATTAGATTATTTGATAATTGCATTGGTGTTAGTATTTGTAAGAGCTCATATTTGTAAGTTTTTTAGTATTTTTAGATGCTTGCCTTTATTTGCGAGTTTTTTGGTTTGTCAATTTGTGTTTTTGCTTGTTCGTGCAATCAAAAAAAATAATTTTTGTTCATACTTGAATATTGATACTATCTATTAGTTTTGCTACTTCTAGTATAGTAGCTATTATAGTTTGTACTTGTTCAATACTTGCTATAGTTGTCTTTGTTTATTTTGCTGTTTATTGTTATATTTGAGTCTATTGTATGTTTGATATTGATGCTCTAGTTTGAGGGAAGTGTTAAAATGTATGAATAAATGGGGCCTTATATGTTTTTATGTCCTAGGGATAGATAAGTTAGGGTTTCTTGTGTGTTTAGTCTCTCACATTATTTTTCACGTACTTGTTCTTATTATGTGACTTCTTTATATAGAGGCGTCTTATTAGTTAATGAAATTAATCTGCTCTTCCACCATTTCTTTATCTTTACATAAAAAAAATCAAAAGAAGATGGATACATGTTTCAAAATTATTGTAGAGTGGTTATTTGGCATAGCACCATCTAGATTCTAAGTGGACCATTGCTTAAAGTCTGAGTAAAGTGATTTGAGCTTTAATCCTTGTAAGCTGCTATCTGGAACGTTGTTATAGAAAGTTAATGGCTTTAGGCTTTTTTGGTTCCTCTTTATCCTATTTGCATGGTCCTAATGGGCTTTTCATTTTTGTGGCCTGCCATTTGGATAAATTGTTTATAATATATAATGTAGAAGTTATAGGTGCTAAGGCTGTTTTCAGTTCCACTTTATAATATTTGCATGTTCCTAATTGTGGAAAACATGCAGCACTTCTTTCAAGTTGTAAATTAGTCACAGTTGGGGTAACGCTGCATGCTTGTATCAGGTCATTAGATTGAAAAGTAATTGGTGAAATTTCACCAACACATGTTAACACATTTGATACAAACTCAATTAGTGACTACCATAATAGATTTGATATATGCATTTTGGAGGGGGATTTGACCACAACTTGAAACCATAATTTCTTTTGATTTTTTATTATAAATGACAATCTGATCTCATAAACAAAATGAGGTTTTCTGAATTTATAATTTATTTTCAAAGATTATGGTGTATGTGTAGAAGATATTTTTCTTTGTTTGATGTATTTGATAGTTTCTAGTATAAGTTATATATCTCTGCCAGTTTTGTATGATTTAGCTCTTTTTTGTATACCAGCAATGAAGAAGTGGCAAGTATTGCTTCAGATGCCATTAAAAGTCTTGCCATGTTCCATGAAGGAGTTGTAAGATAATTTCACTTACACATACATTATTTGTCATGAATCATTTATGCATGGGTTACATACTTTTAGAACAGGTAATACTTCTGAATGTGTTTTAGGATATCATCTTTCCAAGAAATGTCAATGAAGCTACCCATCTCAAAATGATTGGAACTCATTGTTCATCACTGGTACTATTTCGTATTTCAACCTCTTTAGGTTACTTTCTCTTCTCCATACAATACCATCTTTTGTTTTTCATCCATTCAATCTATTTTTGTCTGTGTCTAGTTATGCTCTACATATAAGATTGCATATAATTAGACTTTCTCTAGACTTTACATTGAATATTGATTGAAGTCTTGTGCCCTGGGTTGTCACCAGCCCAAATCATCATTGAAGGCAAAAAAAAGCTCTCACCATTTGATGCAAGTTGAGCCACACTTTTCCTCCTACATCCCACCCTCCACCACTTCAATATACTTTGTGTGTTCATGGAAGATGGTTATTAGCTCAAAAATTATCGTTTGATTGTCACAATGGACATACTTAGAACTTTGAATAGTGAACCGAAGTTCCTTAAGCAGTGACTTCAGCTATATCATCTTGCAGGGTTGTTTGTGTCATGTTTTTATACTTGTCTTTAACATTGGTTCTAGATATTATATTTTGCTTTGTGCTTTACTAGGTAAGTAAGTTGTCACTTACATATTTGTAAAAGCTTGAGGTTGATTTTTTCCACCCTTGTTACCACATAGCTTGAGTCAAATTGTGTCCCAATCATTAAATGGTTGTCTTTTGCATGAGTCCCCTTCCTAGTTTGTTTAGTCTAGTAATAGTGAGATAAATTAATTTTTTGTCTTGTCTTAGGTTTTATAGTGTGTTAGATGAATTATCCCAAAGATGATTTAGCTCTCTAGTGTGTTTTTTAGATTTGCAACCCAAAAGTTTAGTCTTTTGTAATAAATTAAAAGCATATTTCCTTTGAAATAGAACCATTTTCCTCTTTGAGTATACAAACTCTATAGCTAGAAGGTACTTTGGTTTGCCTATATCTTCAGTAGAAAAAGCTTCTACTAGGATGTTATCAACATCTTATGTATACCTAGAAAAAACTCATTACTTAGAAATTAAGGCATTGTATGCATGACTGTCTTTGTATTAATACTTGTTAATAGGATCTTATTAACATAAATAGTTAGTATCACATAATATGTAGTCATTTCCCTATAAAATATAGAATGATCCACTACATACTATTTGAAGCCTCCATCACTCATAACAGTGCTGAACTTTTCAAACCATGCATGTGAACTCTACTTGAGACCATAAATTGTTGACTTGAGTTTGGACATTAGTTCTTCCCTTAAACAATATACTTTGAAGGTTGTTCTATGAAAACTTATTTGATTAAATATTCATATAAAACAAATTTTTTACATCAAGTTGAGACAAAGATCATGATTGATTGATGATGGGAGACAAGAGTACTTGTGAATAGAGTTACGGAATTTTATAAGTGAGAAGGTGTATATATAATAAACACCATAGGTTTTACCGAAGCCATGAGCAACCAACTATGCCTTGTATCTGTTTATCGAACCATCAAGCTTGTATTTGATGGTATATATCTACTTACAAGTGACTACATTAGCTTTAACAAGATAGGACACTAGATTTCATATGCTACTTGAATTCAAAGCTTTAACATCTTCATTCATGACAACTTTCCAATATGATAGATGTAGTGTCGCTTGATAGTTCCTAAATACAAACATAGTAGAAATGGATGAGGTAAAACTATGGAAGGATAGTATTTGAAGTGTAGGATCATTTACCTTTCTTAAAGAAATAGAAATTTTTAGATTTGAATTGGTGACAATGGGTGTGGTTGGATTTGTAGGCATATCCAAGAATGGTTTGGTTAAGAGAGGTGGTGGGTGGTGTTGTTGATATACCCATAATGGATGAGTTGCTTGATTACTTTCCATTATAGAGTCATTATAAATAGTTATAGGCATTGTTAAAGAAATAACATTGATAGAAAAATCCAAAACATTAGAATAAGGTTGAGATTCAAAAAAATTAACATTGGCTGAGATAATTTTTTTATTTGAAGGTGAAAATTGTTGGATAAATGGACTAAAAAGACCCATTTACCCATTTACCTTTGTATATATATACCTTGTACATCCTCTTTTGTAATTAATTCAATCTTATTATTTCAACTTGGTATCAAGAGCAAGGTTACGCCCTAATACCTCCCACCCTTCCCGATAGCATCGATGGTCAGTTTCCTCTTCTACAAGCCTCGCCTGTGTCTGGTCTTCTTCTTTTCTCATCATTTGATGACGACAAGTGGGTGGTCGGAGGCACCTAAGTCCGCCTCTCCTATCTCACGTGGGTGGTCAGAGGTACTCATGTCTACTTATGGCGTCATCTTCTCTTGTTCATTCTATTGCTGGCACCCACATGCAGCCTAACTTTGGCCGCTCTCTCACTGTTTCTCTTCGCATGCCAGCACCTGTGTGTGGCTTTGTTCGGTCGCCATTCGCTCTTTTGTGCTCGATCGTTATCCCAGTAGTTGGGATGGACTCCTCTTCTTGGGTTAGCAAACTCACCGTCATCGATGTGAAGTTGAATGAGACTAATCATCACCCCTAGGCCAGTGCCTTTGAGACCTTCATCATATCTTAGATGCACGGACACCATATGTCGAACGATCCTCCAGACTCCAAGGCTGTCGACTATACGTCTTGGCAAGCAGTTGATTTCGCAATGATTTCTTGGATTATCAATAGTGTTAAAGAACCCATTGCCTGTAATATTGTGCACCGCATGTGGGAGACTCTCCATGTGACCTATGACATCGAAAATAGTATTGCTCGAGTCTGTGAGACATACGAGCAGCTCTTCTCCCATCGTCATGGGGAGTTGACAGTGCCAACCTATTACAGTCACCTTTGGTCTCTTCTCGATGATTTGGACCTGTTTCAGCTGTGTACTCCAGACATAGCTGCTCAACGGTGGTATCGAGAAGAACTTGATGTTGCTCTCTTCCTTGTCGACCTTTGTCTTGACCTCTCTTTGTAGATTTGCAACTAGATCCTTGCTGTTGATTCCATTTCTTCACTTCAGACGACGTTCAATTGTGTGTTTCAACTGATAGCTATGTCCTCTGGCTCTCCTACGATGTTGCCCTCTCTTGATTCCTTTGCTTTGGCTACGTAGACTATGGCATGGGATACTCGTCCCCCTCCGTCCTTACACACTAGTGGTCGCATGTGGTCCGATGGCCGTGATTGTTCGATGGCTGTGATTCCCACTCCCACCTGCCTTGCGTTCATTGTGGGTGCAATAATCACCTCTCTAATCATTGTTGGGATAAATTTGGGCATCCATCTGTTGCTCCCTCCGCTCTTTTGGCATCTCCAACCGTCCTCGTGGCCCCATCGTCTAATGCTGTTCGTGAGCCCGTCTCCACTGTCATTCCCTCTCAACTGGTGCAAGTTACTCAGGTCAATTTTGATGAATTCATGATCTTGCACGCTTAACACAATTGTGAGGCCTTTGTTGCTCATGTTCTCGCTACTGGTATGCCTTTTGCTCATACATCCCCCTCGACTGATACTTAGATTATTGATTCAGGTGCCTCCCACCATATTTTAGGTAATCACTCCCTATTTGATCGCCTGATGCATTGTGACAATATCTAATCTGTTGCCTTTGTAGATGGTCGTAGTTACTCTATTTTCGGTGAAGGGACCACCTCCCTTACCTCAGATATTTTTCTTGAAAAATTCTCTATATCCCTAATTTTCCTATTAACCTTTTGTCTATTAGTGTCATCACTAAACAGTTATATTGCTTTGTTTTTACTCCTTTCATTGTACCTTTCATGATTTGCAAACAGGCAAGCAGATAGGTTTGGGCCTTAAGCAGGGTCAGGCCGTCTACATCCTTGTGTAGGACAGTGTTACTTGGGGACTTGCTTTGTTCGCTACGTTTGGTGATTCGTGGTTGTTGTGGCATCGTCTCCTAGGCCATTCTTCCTTGTGCAAGGTTTATGAGGCCTTACTATCTATGTCCGTTCAATCGTTTACTTGTTAGTCTTGTATTCTGAGTAAGCAATTTCGTACTACTTATCTTAGTCATCAGTGTTATGCTTTTGATTTAGTTCTTTGTGATGTCTGGGGCCCTGTCTGGGTTGCATCTGTTAATGATTTTTGTTATTATATTGTGTTTGTTAACAATTTTTCTCGTGCCTTATGAGTGTACTTGTTAAAAGATTGTCAATAGGTCTTTATGTAATTCTTCGTTATTTCAATGAAATTCACACTTAATTTGCTTCTACTCCTAAACTGTTTCATATGGTTAATGCCCTTGAATTTGTTTAGTCTTTAGTTGTTTGTTTGTGTTCTGAGCAGGACATTATCCACCAAACCACCTATGTCCATACCTCTCAACAAAATGGGGTGGCTGAGTGTAAGTATCGACACATCCTTGATGTTGCTCGCACCTTGTTGGTTGAGATGCATGTCTTGAAGTCTTTTTGGTCGGATGTAGTTATGATTGCTACATTTCTCATTAATCGCATGCTTGCCTTTCCTTTAGAGAGTGCGATTTTAGTTTAGCAGCTTTCTCCTTGACAAGAGCTCTTTCCTCTTCCACCTAAGGATTTTGGGTGTACAACTTTTGTCAAGGATTTGACTATTGTCCTAGATAAGTTGTCTCCCTGTTCCCTTCGTTGTGTTTTTCTGGGTTATCCTTATGCTCAGAAAGGATATTAGTGCTATCACCCTTCCTCTTGTTGGTATCTTGTGTCTCTTGATGTTATCTTTCTTGAGGATACTTCATTCTTTTCAGGTTCCTCTACCTCATCTCCTTGTCTCGATGTTGTGCCTCTTCCTCCCATTGTCCCAGTTCTTGGTCCTTATGCTTTGCTGCTAGTAGCTCTGTCACCTTTGCAGGTCTATTAGCGACACCGTCCTCGAGCACCACCTCCTGGCCTGGTTCCCACCATTCCTTGCCTTGCTGTAGATCTTGCCTCCCTTGATTTGCCCATTACACTGCACAAAGGTACTCGTGCCTCCACCCAACATTCCCTTTTGCACTCTCTTTCCTATGTTGCTTTGTCTTCTTCCTACAAGCGATTTTCCGTCACCCTTTCTTCTGAATCAATTCCTAAGGATCATGTTGAGGTGCTTACCCTTCCACCTTGGAAGCATACGATGGATGTTAAAATGCAGACACTACTTAGTTGCAGGATGTGGGCGATGGTTGGTCACCCACCTGATACCCCTATTGTCAGTTGTCGGTGGGTCTTCACCATCAAGTACAAGTTCAATGGGACCATTGATCGTTACAAAGCCTGCCTGGTTGCTCGTGGTTTCACTCAGACTCATGGTATAGACTATGCTGAGACTTTTTCTTCGGTAGCTTGGTTGAACTCTATTCGGGTTCTCCTTTCTCTGGTTGTTAGTCGACATTGGTCTATTTCTCAGCTAGATGTTTGCAATGCCTTCCTTTATGGTGATTTAGAGGAGGATGTTTACATGGAGCAACCTCCTAAGTATGTTACTCAAGGGGAGAATCAAGTGTGTCACTTGAAGAAAGCACTCTTTGGCCTTAAACAAAGCCCACGTGCTTAGTATGCTAAACTCAATTTTGTGATGGTGACCAATGGATTCAAGAAATGTGCAATTGACAGGTGATGATGTCGTCGACATCAAGTCAACTAAAGCAACCCTCTCAAGACACTTTGACATCAAGGACATGGGCAAACCCCAATACTTCTTAGGGATTGAGTTTGCTTACGCAAAGTAGAAGTTGGTTCTTTCACAAAGAAAATATGTCCTTGATCTATTGAAAGAAATAGGTCTCATTGGATGTGAACTAGAATGTACTTTGATTTTGGCTAAATTACCTTTTTGGGATTCCTTCAAGTGTTATAGTGATGCAAGTAAGTATAGAAGATTGGTAGGTAAACTCATTTACCTAACCATCACCAGGCTAGATATTTCATATGTTGTAGGGCTACTAAGTCAGTTTATGTAGAAACCCAAAGTTGTTCATTGGCATGGTGGTGTTTTACGGGTTCTAGCTTACTTGAAAGGCAATTCCGGCAAATGTTTGATGTACTCAGACAATGATCACCTTAATATCATGGCATACATAGATTCTAGTTATGGTAGTGGTCAAGGTGATAAAAGATCTATCTTTAGATATTGTACCTATGTTAAAGGCAATTTAGTGACATGGAGGAGTAGGAAGCAGAGTGTGACATCGAAGTCCAGTGCAAAGGTAGAATATAGAGCCATGTCACAAGCAGCTAGTGAGCTCATGTAGCTCAAATCACTCCTTATTGAGTTGGGAGTTTAGGTGGCAACTCCCATCGTGATGCATTATGAAAATTAGGCGATCATTTATATTGGTAATAATGATACATTCCATGAGAGAATCAAATATATAGAGATTGATTATCATTATGCTCATGAACTGATTGAGCACGGGCTTATATGCACTCTATACACTCGGTTATTAGATCAAACAATAGATATCTTCACTAAGAGTCTTAGTGTTGGAGTATTCAATCGTTTTTGTATCAAGCTGAGAATGTTTGACATGTTCCTTCTAGCTTGAGGGGGAGTGTTGGATAAATGGACTAAAAAGACCAGTTTACCCATTTACCTTTGTATATATATACCTTGTACATCCTCTTTTGTAATTAATTCAATCCTATTATTTCAACTAAAATATTTATAATCCTTTTGTATACATGAATATCCAATGAAAACACATTTTAATGCCCTAGGAGACAACTTGTCAAAGCCCAAAGACAAGTAATAAGTAAAATTAACACACCTTAAAAACGTTTGGAAGAATAGGAAACAACTCAAGTTCAAGATTAAGGCGGCAAAAAGTGATTTCACCTTTAAAGGTCTTGAAGAAAAATGATTAATCAAATAGGAAGCTCTTAGAATTGCATTAGACTAAAGATATATTGGAACTTTCATTTACAAAAATAGTGGACAGTCGTTATCAAGATGATGACAATATTTCCTTTTAATTACCTCATTTTGTTAAGAAGTACGAGGATGTGTAATTTGATTTATTATATCAAGAGAAGTACAAAAGGTTTGAAAATCATGTTTTAAAAGTTCAAGAGCATTTTAAGTTTGCTAATACTTGCATGTAACAAAAATTAAGTTTATATTTTAACAATGAATTTTAAATTTTTTTTTCTTCATTTTCACTTATTTTACCCATCTTGTTGAATTTTCCTAGTAATTTTCTCACATAAATCTCCTAAAGCTTCTAATCTGGAAATTAAATCTTTTTTGCCTTTTATTTTCTTTTTCTAACTCCTAAATTTTCATTTCATCATTTTCATTGTTTTCAATTTTTACTTGGCTTAGTTGATTTGTTGCTTGACCAAATACACTCAAATTTAAGAGTTGTAGACACTCATCTGCAGTATGAGCATACATATTACATCAACACATTTTTGAGTGCATTTATCTGGATTTTGAGCTACTAAATAAAATATGCAATCAGTAGTTTTATGAAATTTAATATTGCAGAGTTCACAAACAGGAACAAAAGCATTTTCAGGAAAAGAAAATCTACCATCCATTTGTAATTTCAGAAAATACTACTAATTCCAGCAGGAAAATATCATTGAGCTCTAACCAATTTTAACAAGAAAAATCTAAGTAAAAATAACACCTGCTTCCTTGTTAACAACATTAAAAACTTATTTGGAAAAATTAATTTCAAGTAATAACAGCAAGTATATGATATCTTGTATAGACAGCTGCAAATACGGGTCGATCCACAGAGAAGCGGGTTTTAAACTTAGATTTTAGATTGCTACTAGATGATGTTTTAATACAACTATTGATTCTAGGATTTAACCTCAACCTAGGAAATTTGTATCACACTATTTAAACCACCAAAATTTAAGAAATAAAAATCCGATAAGCTTAATGAAGGTGTTGACTAATAGGAAATGTTAACATATGCAAAATCAATGTAAAACAACACCCACGAATATTCTAGGACGAAAATAGCTCAAAAATCCGGAAAACAGTTTCTGCATGTGCCTCTGACTTTGAAAAATCATAACTTAATTCCTTCTCAACGAAATGCTGTGAAATAAAATGCAATAGAAAGCTATTCCTATGAACTTTTGCAGAAAAATATCAAACTAAAATTATGACTGCTCAATGATGGCAGATTTGTAAGACACTCACAGATTTGTATCCCCTATTTCTAAACTGTTATCAAACATCACTTTAAGCTCTTTCTGAAAATCCCCAAAATTTATGGTTTGTAACATGAAACATAGATGGAGATGTTAAGATATGAAATAGAAATTTTCTCAATATTTTATATATAAAACAACACCTAATTTACTAAAGAAAGTTCTGCCAAATCTGCAACGAGAATCTAAAATAGGACCTAAAACAAAGATATCTAACTATTGTTTTACAAGATTAAATGAGAGAAAATGGATATGGAGAGTAGATCTCACAAGCTTCACAGATATTTCCCCTTTTTGGTGCTACAATCACACTTCTCTAAGGACGTCACCATCAAGCACTCCAACCACGAATGGGGCTACTAGCCTTGACCTTGAGTTCTTAAGGAAGTGCTGCTACTATTTGCGTTGACCCAACGTGAAGAGCTTCTCCTTGAGCTCGTGAGATGGAGATGAAGACAGAAGGAAGGGGTGGAAGGTGTTGTCGGCTATGCATGTGGAAAGAAAGTGGGGGGTCTCATTTGCTTCGTGTGTGGTGCTCCCCTTAAAATGGGGATTTCATTTGCATCATTTAATGGCATCACTTGGTGAAAATCTCAAGGCACATCCAATGGCTACTATTTTTTCTCTTCATTTTTCATTAAAAATCTATTACACATTTAGCAAAAGATGTTAAATAATTAATAAAACTTATGTAACTTTCATTAATATGTAATAACCCATATGCAATAATCCAAATGCAATAATTCAAATGCATAAATTATTTAATTGATTGCATTTCTCAACAACATAATTATAAAAATGCATAAATGTAGTCAACAATAAAACTAACTCAAAATAAGAAATTAAACACAAAATCATCTTAATAACTAAAATATATGATCATAACACCTAAATAAACTCATAAAAATATGCATTTTTTATCCATAAATAGTTATAATAAGCTAAGAAGATTATGATGAACTCTAGCTTTCTCGAGCCCAACAAAACTCCTTTACCACAGTAGCTCATGTTCTCTCCTTAAGTATCTTTGCATTTCATACAACCTCTAATAATCCCTGGATAATGAATTTTGGTGCCTCTAACCACATTTTAGGTGACTCTTCTCTTTTTAAGTACCTTTCTAATGCCTAAACACTAAAGTCTGTTACCCTTGTTGATGGGTGCTCGTCTTATTTCTAGTGTTGGTCTTGTCACTCTTACAGATAATTTCACTAATGTTTTTTGCATATCCAAATTTCTTGTTAATTTGCTCTCTATTAGTGTCATTACCAAATAACTACATTGTTCAATCACCTTCTACCATTTTTATTGTACCTTTTAGGATCTGTAGACGGGGTGGAGACTTGGTTTGAACCTTAAGTGTAGACACAATGATTTACATGCTGGTCAAAGATAGTTCTTCTGCACTTACTACTGTTGTGACTTTTGGTTGCTTGTTCCTATTGTGGCACAAATGTCTTGGTCATTTGTCATTTTGTAAGCTTTGGGCTTCTTTTTCATCTATTTCTATTTGTCCTGTTGAGTGTGAGTTTTGTATTATAGATAAGTAGTTTCATGCTACCTATAAAAATCATTAGTTGTGTGCTGTTAACAGTCTTCTTGAGTTAGTTCATTGTGATATTTGACTCTTCTAAGGTTGTGTCTATGTTGGGCTTTCATTATTATATGGTCTTTGTCGATGATTTCTCTTAGATTTCTTTGTTATATTTGTTAAAGAATTGTCAACATTTTGTCAATGTGACTAGTAATTTTTTTAATGAAATTTAAAATCGTTTATTACTGTGTAAACTGAAATTTCAGATGGTCTGATTGAAATTTTAATAGATGGTTTGACTGAGGGCCCTTGTCAATATAACTAGCTTGGTGGATGGTTTAATTGAGGGTCCCTATCGATATAATTGGCTAGGTGGACGGCAGTTTAGCCGAGGGCATCTACTGATATAATCAGCTAGGCACATGATTTAATTGAGGGCCCTTGCCAATATAAGTGATTGGGTAAACAGTTTATTGAGGGCCTTTGCTAGTATAACTAGTTGGGTGATTGGTATAATTGTGCAGGTGGTTGACATGCTCGACGAATGTGTCATGTAGTGGATCAATGTTATGGGTGGAGTCAAAATGGGAGGACGTGTCAAGTAGTGGATTAAAGTTGTGAGTGAAGAAGTCAACTTGTGGGAGGATGTGTCAAATGGAGAGCCACATTCATGTGTGAACATGTCTCATGTGCAACTTCATGTGTGAATGCATCTTAAAGAGAGAGAGTCATGGAAGATCGTGTTGAGTTGAAGCTATGGAGCAATGATCGTAGTGGAGCTAGTTATACTTGCAGGGGCCCTTGGTTAAATTGTTTGCCCATTCAATTATACCAGTAGGGGCCCTTGGTGTTGTCACCCTTGTCAAATTGTTTGTTAAAATTTTGGTCAGACCGTATGAAATTTTGTTCAAACTAGATAGATACTTCACCTCCTCTAAAATGGTCATCACCTATCGATGTGGCCACCCATGGTTGGTTTCCTTATCGTGAGTCGTAATAAGAAATCATCAATTTCTCAATTATGGTTCACAGAATGGTGTGGCTAAGCGTAAACATCAATGTCTTCTCAATGTTGCTTGTATGTTAATAGTTGAGTGTGTTTCTAAATTTCTGTAGTTTAATTTTGTTTTCCACAACTTGCTACTTCATTAATTGCATACCTAGCTCTCCTTGACATTCCTTTTCGGCGTCTTTCCTTTGACAAGGAGCTCTTTACTTTACCTCCTCATGTCTTTGGGTGTGTGGCTTTTGTTAAGAACTCTCACTCTGAGTTTTAACAAGCTCTCACTTCGCTCCCTTAAATGTGTCTTTGTTAAGTATTTTCACACTTATAAGGGGTATTGCTGCTGTCACCCTCTCATTTGTGGTTATCTTGTCTTTTCTGATGTGGTTTTTCTTAATAATACCCTTACTTTTTCAAAGTCTTTGTGTCTTTTGTTGTTGATCCTATGTTGTGTTCTCTTCTTGTTGACCTACGTGTCCTCCTTTCAAGTTAATCACCAACTTCATCTACTTAGTCACAACCATTGTAGGTGTACCAGCAATGTACGATGCCTCCCTTCGCTAATGCTTCTCTTGGGTGTCCTTCCTGCTCCTTTAGGTCAATCACCAACTTCATCTACTCAATCACAACCCTTGCAGGTGTACCAATGACATAGGCTACCTCCCTTCGCTAATGCTCCTCCAACCGTGGTCTTCTCTCTTGTTGCAAATTTTACCTCTTTTGATCTTGTTTTACCTATTGCTTCGTGGAAAGGTACTTGCTTTTTCACACATCCTATTTCTAGCTTTATTTTTTATGTTCATCTTACTCTTACCTTTCATCAGTTTGCTCTTTCTCTTTCTTTGGAATCTATTCCTAAGGATTATTAAGTGACACTTACCCTCATCCAAAGTTTGTTCTTGTTGTGGGAAATAAATGGGTGTTCATTATTAAGTGTAATCTCTATGGTAGTGTTGCTCATTACAAAGCTCGTCTGGTTGCTTGTGGTTTTACTTAGACATATGGTGTGGATTATAAAGAAATATTTGCTCTTGTGACATAGTTGAATTCTATATATGTACTTCTCTCTCTTGTAGTCCACAATGAGTGGTCTCTTGCTTAACTTAATGTCACCAATGTGTTCCTCTATGGTGATCTTGATGAGCAGGTTTTTTTAGGCAACCACTTGACATTGTTGCTTAATGGAAGACTTAGGTCTGTCTTTTACACAAAGTTATCTATGGTCTTAAGTAGAGCTCGTGAGCATGGTTCACCAAATTTAGCAATCATTACCTTATGAGGGTTTAAACAGTGTGTTGTTGATCATTCTATCTTTATCAAGAAAAATGTTGGTAGTCATATCATCTTGGCTATGTATGTTGATAAGTGATAACAATGAATGTATTTAACAAATTAAGTGGCATCTAGCGCAAAACTTTACTATAAAGGGCTTAGGGAAGCCAATGTACTTTTTTTGGAATTGTGATTGCACACTCAAAGAGTAGCATGATGTTGTCCTAGAGGAAGTATGCTCTTAATATACTAAAGGAGACTAAATAGGTATGATGGAAGTCGGAACCTACTCCAGTTGAGCAAAATTCACTTTTCTGGGATGATTCTTCAACACCACTTCAAGATATTGATAGATATTGTTGCATCATTGGCAAACTAATCTATCACATTGTGACTAGGTCAGATATTTCATATGTTGTGGGACTCTTAACCTAATTTATGCAGGCACTACAAGATGTACATTGGTTTGGCGTAATGAGACTTCTAACCTATATCAAGTATAATCCAGGGAAAGGTTTGCTATACTCTAAATATGGGCACTCTCATGTAGTTGTTTATTTGGACTCTGGATATGTAGGTGATAAAGTTGACAGAAAATTTACTTCAGGCTACTACACCTATGTTAGGGGTAATCTAGTTACTTGGAGGAGTAAAAAGTAGAATGCAATGTCTAAGTCTAATGCCGAAGTTGAATATAGATTAATGTCTTAAATTGCAAGTGAGATGGTGTGGTTAAAGTCTCTTCTAATTGAGCTTGGTGTAAAGGCTTCCTTACTCATGAATATGTATTGTGACAACCAGACAATTATTTACATTACAAGTAATGTTACATCCCATAAACACACCAAGTACATAAAGATAGATTGTCACTATGCTTGTGAATTTTGTCTTGTCGATACTATTTGCACTCTTTACACTAAGTCCTGCCAACAATGTGCAGATATCTTCACCAAGGCCTTGAGTAGTGGGGTTTTTAAGGAACTTTGTAATAAGTTGGGGATGATTGACTTGTACTCTCCAACATAAGGGAGAGTGTTGAGTGTTATGTAATTGGGTATTTGGATCATGTTTAGGATCCATTTATTGTGTTTATATACTATTCCTAAGTAATGGAAAACCTAATATCTCTTCTTTTCCCTCTCAAGTGTAACCTAGCATATGACTTAGGTGGCTAGTAGGTAAAATGACCGTTTCAGGTAGGAAGGTAATATATATAATCAAATGAATGCTTGAGAAGTAAACTAGCTAGTAGAGAATCAAGGTCAAACAAATCAATTCAAAAAATTCTAGATTTAGAAGGATGCTTCACTGTCAAATGTGTAGACTGTACAACTTTCCCAGCACTGTTGAATGTGGACTGAGAGATCCGTGGATGGTAGTGGGTGGGCCATATACAATTAAAATGTTTAATGGGATAAGTAGCTGCCAGTGTTACGATTTTACTTGGAATATGCAATGCAATCAATTAATAATATTTGCATCATTTCATTTCTTTGGGAATTTTCAAAATTTTTGTTTTTACAACAATTGCATATCTTCATTGCAATTTTTGGTTCAATGAAATCTATTGTACATTTATTCTCTCATTCTTTTTATCATGTAATCTTATATAATTACATCATTGTCCTACATTGTATTCTTGTACAATTATATCTGTCAAATGCTTATTTTCTAGGCACGGGTCCGCATCCTAGATCTTATAGCCAAGATGTTCTCTCTTTCTATTGATGTTGCCTCAGTGATCTATGATTCAAATCTGCTAAGTTTATTTGAGGCAGAAGTTGGTACCACCAATGATATGCTCATTACCTTGAGTGCCTTGGAACTTTTCTATGAGGTAATGACATGGTATTTGGTGGCCATATTCATTATTTTAGAGCATTAGCAGTCAGTTACAATTGGCAAGTAATTGTTCTGGTTTACTTAGTGTAGTAGCAGAATTGGGTACATGGTTACATGATGTTACACGAAATCAAGAAATCCATGAAGTTACGTTCTCTTAGTAGTACTATTTTATTCTATAAAGCTTGCAGAATCACCACATGGTACAAGGTTTCTCTTAAAGACAACATTGCTTCAGCTATTGTCTTCTTTAATCAGGTTTCCCATGGATACCTTGCTACTATTAATTTAGTACATGGTGAGTGATTATATATAATTTGATATTTTGTTCTTTTTATATTTTTACAGCAATAGCTCCATTGATTCTGTATTACGGTCAAGAGCTCTTTTGTTATGTGGGAGGCTTCTTTCAGCTGATGATACTTATTATGTTGTTGATGAGAATAGTAAGAAACATTTTTTCTATGTTATATTGATTGAAGAGAGAATTTATCACAGTTTCTTCTTTGATGTGCGAAGGCAGGCTTAATGAGTTTGTCTTGAAGCTTTTTTCTTTTTAATTTCTTTCAATGTGATTTGAATCTGGTTCATTGAATTTGTATCATAAATCCCGTCAAAATTGTTTTCTTGTTGTTCAACGTGTTATCCCCAATGTGACCTCAGAGATACGACCTCAACATTAGGCTCACTCTTGTGTCCCCTAGCAGGCTGCTATGGCAAGAATTAAATGCAAGTTTTAAGATAAAACGTTGTTTCTCAAATACTACCAAATATAATCACAATTCCCATTTAGAGAAACGAATGAATATAGTTATGTGGGTGATGGGGCACCCAATATTGCATGGTACTTGGTATCAATTTCCTATTGAGTATAAGTGCCATATTGGCTATTGAGTTACAATCTTTTAATGGAGATGGTGCAAAAGCATAGACATGCCAAATTTTTGTTGGAAAACCTCAATATTCAATTTGAAACTTTAGAATAAGATAAAGACATAATGCACATATAAAATCAAATTAATTTTACTGTTATATGATTTGCTACGGAAATAGACCTTTCTACGTCTGGTTTTCTTGCAATTTTGTTTTCAGCTGTAATCAACTTCATTATCTATATCAGGAGGCTTGTCTGGTTCCGTGTTCAAGGCACTATTTTTGTTGACTCCATCCCTTCAACTAGAGGCACCTGATCCCCTAAAGCCAATTCAAAATCATTTAGACCCTGATCTTGGAGAGAATCAGGCCTTCTAGTTTCAGGAGATTTAAAACCTGGAGCAGCCTCATCCAGAATCTCTATTAGGTTGCCTTGAGGAATGTCTAAAGTCTGTGGAAAATTAGGAGGCTGTGAAGAACTCTCATTATGATTGTTTGATTTATCTTGTTGCGAAGCCAATGAAATTAAACGGTTCCCCTCTTCAAATTCTGCAATATTTTCACCTGGAGAAGATATCCCAACCAGGACATTTTGCGTTCCTGACCTGTCTCAATGCTCCTGCATCAGTGATTTGTTGATGCTGATCATTTTCAGATGTCATTCCTTCTTGATTCTTTGCTGCCATTTTATTAGCGAGGAGGATTCAATCTTCTGCACTCAGAGGTTCTATGTCCAATCTCGAGACATTCAGCACAATACTTTGGATCAAATTTCCCATATTTCACTCTTTGAGAAATTAATTCATTTCCATTCATAATTGAGACAGTTCTTATTAATAGTTTGGACAGATTCATCTCAACACAAAATGCAGTTAAACCCAGACGAGTAAAATTATATACATCTTGATGCATGCATAAAAATCTGCCAATCATCCCTGCAATTGATTGAACAATCTCTGGGGCCTGAAGATGAATTCTAATTTGGTAAATAGACCCAAATAGGAGCCCAACGGGATTCAAATCCGGGAGAAAAGGAGGGTGGCCATTTAAAGACTGTCATACGACACCCTTTGATAGACCAATTAGATTTTATGTAAGCCCAAATAAAATCTTCTCTATTCCAAAATCTAATCAGAACATATCTTGGGCTTAAGGCAGCTGGATGGAATTGTTCTTTAAAGGGGATAGCCTTTTTCATTGATTCCAGAATTTCCATCATTGAAGGCCTGGTAGTACTGAATCTGCCCACCAAAGTCCATTGGAATGGCTCCACCAACTGTGCAACTTCTTCATTTGAAATGTGAAGGATGTTGTCAATTGCATTCCTAACCGGAATCACAGGAAATGCAGGAGGAACATGCGGATCTTTCATCAGAGTACCAAAAGACTTGCAAGGAGGTTCTTTCTATGAGAGTCTGCCGGGTTGACAAAGTGGGGAGGAGAAACCAGTGGATCTTAATTAGCCCCACGCAAGGGCCATGAGGCCTCTGGCACTACCGTCAGTGCTGGATCAAGGAAGGAACACTGAAGAGAGTGCTTAAGAGAGGGAAAATCAATTGCCAGAGAGAGATTCCTGCAGCTCCTAGAGTCAATTTCTTAATTGCGATCCAGTAATACAATTGCACAATTATTGTGACTGATTTGTATTTAAATCCTATAAGGGTTTTAGTACCCAAGAAAATGTGTGATATTCTTAAGGGTACCACCATAAACTGTCCCTTGACTGATTTTTCTGAGCAGTATATTTTACTTGATTGATCATGCATCCAAAGGGTCTCTTGTCATTGACATTTGGCTCGTAATTTTGTAACCAAGAACGGTAGTGACAACAATTTATAACTATGTGAAGAAAATTAGCAAAGTTATTTTTGTCGATTGTTTACAGGTGTGAGAGATTCAGTTCTTGCTATTGATGGAAGATTGGAATTGCTGAAATTTCAAGATGCAGATGAACATGAGAGTGCACTTGAAGCTTTGGGACATATTGGAAAATGTAAGGATTTTTGTCGTTTAAAGTGATCTTTATATTTTCTCTCTCTTTTACTATTCTTTAAATGATGCTTTCTTATACTTATTTTGCAAATAAAATGTTAATATGAGACATTACCTTTTGATTAATAAAATAATGAAGTATTAAACAGTTCGAGAATCTTAATTAAAGATATGAAATCCAAATGATAGCTTATGCTAATGCTAGGAAAAGCAATAGCCATTCTATCCAAGGTGTTTACACTAGACAATGAAATCTTAGTTAATATCTTCCTATGAATGACATCTTCTATAATTTTTCCAATGCAGTATTATAGATTTTATGTATTTGAAAGTCTTATGACTATCCAATTATATACTTTCTATAAATTCAAAAGTATCTCTTTATAATTTTAATTTAGAACTAATTCCTACTTTACTTTTTGTCAACTAAAACTATGTCTTTGCCAAATATATCAAATAGTTCTCTTGAATGTCCTTAGTTATTTCATTCATAATTAAGACAAATAGGTATTAACTTAAATAGAATGTTTGGTGTAAACTCATGCTTATAGTAATTTCTTAGTTTCTCCTTTTGGTGTAATATGCAATGAAATTTTCAAATATGTAGTGTTAAATATGTACATATATGTATTCTATGTGTTTAAGTGTATTAGAGTTTCTATTGTAAGTGAATTTAGTCTCACATTGGGTAGTGTTCTTTGTCATGTTTATGTAACCTCTATATAAGGAAGTTTTATCCTTGTTAATGAATACACACAAGAGATTATCTCCTCTAATTTGGTATTAGAACTTAGGTTTTAAGAGTCCTGTTTAAGAAAAACCTAGGTGAGATGAGGGTACCTTAATTTAAAAAAAAATTACACTATTTTTGAGGTTTATGGAACATCTCATACTAATAATCCACATTAAGTTTCTTTAGATGATTGATAAAAATTGTTTTTGTAGAAACATGTGCATAAGTGTCTTAATATAACTACTTTCACAATATTACTACTATTACTAAATTTCTGTTTAATGTTTCTCCTTTATTTATTATTATTTTTTTAATAAAACACCTCAAAAATATTATTCAACTGGCTGAGGCTGCTTGTAAAAAACATGGATGAGTACATGAACCAAGGGGACTAGGCCAAAACCTTGAAAAGAAAAAAAAGATACAAAGTCCAAATAGAGAATGGCCCAACATGCCAGAGACGTAGCGAACTAAAGATGACAGAAGTAACTACAAAAAAAGCATATCAATAATAAACTAAAGGAGAGGGGAAAAAGGAAAGTTATTTGCAATTGAGAGTAGAGTTGGCCCTAGTCCTAACACTACACTCATAAACCAACTTCTTCTACTTAAGTTGCTAAATGAGAGATATATCAGCAGTGATGTCTGCATCAACATCAACATCTTCAGGTGGATTATCCAATTTCTCCTCAGAGTCTAAAGAATTTTCCTTGTCTGTTTGATGTGTCCTACCAGGATGAACAGCTAGAGAGCTATCAGTAGTAGGCAAGTGTTGAGTTTCAGCAGAATTTTCCTGGGAGAATTTAGCTTTGGCTTTGACAAATTTTTTTTCTATTTATGCTTTTTCTTACCAGTTGGAGGAATGTCTTTTTCCATAAAAATAGGAGATAAGGAATAGTCTTCCAACTGGTCTAGAATGTCTTCCCTATAATGCTGGGGCACATCTTGTAGGGCAATTATCATTGGAATGGGATTGGCAGAAGCAGCACTGGAGGTGTTAAATCAGTAGAAGCTGCCACTGGTGGGGGAGGCAAATGCTATTGGTTGCTGTCAACATTTTGAGTTACCCCACTAGAGATAGTAGAAGCAAGTGGGGCTTGTTCAAAGGGAACTGCAGACTGCTTGAGAGTGTCAGCAGTAGATGGGTGAGGCTCAACTTGGGAGTTGTCAGTTTTTTCTGAAATACTGTTGTCATTAGGTACTTCATTACAGACCTTCTCAGTTGTCATGATGTTGCCTCTCTTCAGTGACTGACAGGTTCACCAGTTTGGGGTGGCTCATGCATAGTCTTGGTATTTTTATTTTGGACCACATGCCATTGATTTTTAGATTGATGATTAATGCTAGGCTGAATGTTGTCTAGTGGAATTATTTTCCACAAATTGAGGAAGTTTCCGACAATTTTCTGTAGCATGTCCTATTATAGTATAGTGAGAACAGTACATAGGGATATTGGGACTATAATCCAGCGACTGTTTGAAACATTCACCTCCACTGTCGATGTAGATGTGTATAGGAAGAGGCTTAGATAGGTCCATTTCGACACAAACTCTTGGTCGTTTAAAATGTACATTATTATGGACACAAGAATTTTCCAAGAGGAGCCACTAAAGATTTGAGAACATCAGCACATTGAAGAAGTTGACACAGCTGATCGACCTCCCGAACCATGATGATCGGCCGTAGGAAGAGGGGGAAAGTCTTCAGCAACATGTGTCAACCCTCCAGCACAAAGATTGGGACCCAATTGAAGAGGATCAGCTTTTGCAGTGACAACTCCAGAGATCTAGGGGATCTGCTGCCTAGCCAACTGATGTGAGTCAGGTGGGTTGCTGCTAGAAGATGGTGGTAGCGAGTTGCCCATGGGACCTGATTGGCCACAGAAGAAGGACGTGTGGGGGACCCCTATCGGAGCAAAGGAAGCCCTCCCTGACCTATCCAGAAGGATCTCAAAGAGAGAGAAGGTGGGCGGTGGTGTATCGCCCTTTGTGGAAGTGACCTAAGGATGGTGGCTTCATACCCTGATGCAAATATTATGCAATGAAGAGTTCAAATATGTAGCTTCAAATGTGTGTATATATGTATTCTATGCTATGAAACGTACGTTGAAATGATTAGTATGCAATGTTATATATATGTACTCTATATATGTATCTTATGCAATGTTTTATAAGCTTCATACCCTGTAGTAAATATTATGCAATGAAGTAGCTTCATTATGTATATTTCAAATATGTAATGAAATGTACCTTAAAAAAATAATTAGTATGCAATGTTATATATATGTATTATATGCAATGCTTTATTAGCTTAATTGACCATTTTCAAATATGTATTCTATCCAATGTTATATATATTTGAAGTTTGATTTGGCTTCAAATGATGGAAAGAAGAGCAGTGGAAGAGGTTACACTAGTTGGTCTTTAACGTGAGCCTTTTCTAAATGGGCCTTTAACTAAGAATGTCATCTCAGCTATAGAGCTGCTGTTCCATGGTTGCGACTTTAGTTGTCCTTTTTGTATAGCTTAACAAAGTTAGAAATGGCCGACCATATAACATGTCAAATGGAGTGAATCTTGTTGCCTCATGTGCAGAGGTGTTGTATGGAAACTCTACCCAAGGTAGCTAATAGGTCCACTTGTTAGGCTCCTATGATGTAAAACACCGTAAATATGTTTCTATAGTTCTATTTAAGTTTTTAGTTTGTCCATCCGATGGTATGCTAAAGGAAGATTGAACTTTGAACCCCTCAACTTCATTATCTCTTGCCAAAAAGCATTGGTGAAGATTGGATCCCTCTCTATAACAATGGATCTTGGAACTCCATGCAAGCCTATCATCTCGGCAACAAATATTTCCGTCACTTCACAAGCAGTAAATGGATGCTTTAATGTGAGCAAGCGGAAGTACTTTGTCAGCTTGTCTACAACAATTAGAATACATGTTTTTCCCTCTGAATTTGGTAGACCTTCCACAAAATCGATACTAATATGTTTGCAAACTTTATCCAATATTGGTAGTGGCTGCAGCAGTCCCATCGATTTGAGGTGATGAAACTTGTTTCTTTGGCATACATTACACTCATTGATAAGAAAAAAATAACTTTAGGTGGTTTAGTCATATCCTTAGGAGACCAAAAAATACACTAGTTAGGCAAGAAGAATTAATTTGTATAAAAGAAATTACACAAAAAGACTTAAAAGTACTTGATTAAAAATTGTAAGAAAATATTTGATCATAAATTGAAAAACACTGAAGAAAAAGATTTATGTAGCTGACCCCGCATAATTAGATTATGACCTCGACCACTATTATTGTTGCATTTGTGATAGAAGTGATGGGAACACATCTCATTCATCTGTAGGTATCTTGATAGGCATGTGTATAGGTAGGTCATATGCACATTAGGTTTTTCTTCATTTCAGTATGTTTTAAGTTCCTCTAGTGTCTTTAAGAGGTATTTGAGTGGTGCATTTTCCAGAGATTTAGTCCATGTTTGAGAGAAAGTAAAAACAACTCATTCATGATGATAGAAATGTGCTTTCCATGTACATTTTGGAACGTCATAGGAATTTGGTTCTACCAGGTTTGGTAAAGTTTAGATGTATGCATTGTTATTCTTCTTTCCACAATAGTCTATCTGTGAACTCATTTTCTAGATCTATGGATGTCATTTTGTTAAAATGAGCTTTTTCATGCATTTCAATGATTACATTTGTTCTCTATCTTTCCCATCCAGGTGAGTTGTGTTTTGCTGCTATTTCTCCACTTATTTCCTGCCACGAGTTTCTTTTTCTGACCAACATTTTATTTTGTTGATGATTTGGTGTTACTAGCAATTCAAGGAGCAATATTGTTACTTGCCTGTCCATCACCTGTGGCAAGACACATTGTAGAATCCGCTTTCAGTAGGCAAGGAAAGGGTATTATTCTGGTAAGAAACATCATGCTTGAAATCCAGTAGATTGTGCAAATTCAAATTTATAAGACTTGTTCTATGTTTTAGGTTTTTTATTAAAATTAAAACCTAATATTATTGTTTTAAGATCTTTAGATCCAAGGAATTACATTGGGCTTTCTAAATTTTCTAAATAATTTAAAGCTTAGATCACAATATTTATCAAATCCATTATGGGTGTACAGGTGATTAATCTTAAGTTGGTGCTTCGGGTTATGATTTCCTTGAATGCTTGCAACTTATTTTTGCAACGCTTTCCTTGAATAACTCTTATTCGAGGGAAACAAAAAGTACACAGAAAAAACAGAACATAAAAAGAAGCCACACTAAATATGCTGTTCTTCCAGCTTCAGAAGTGAAATTGATCATATAAACAAAAAGTTACTTTCCAAACAACAAATTTAAGTTTGGGATAATTTGTATTTTGGTAATTTGTACATCAAGTCTTCTTATAGCTATTTTTGTAATTATTTTTGAATCTAATATGATCAATTTTATTTCATCTGTGTCAGGCTGCTTTAGATGCCCTTGGCAACATTTCTGGTGTCAATCGCACATTTGATAGTATGCTGCTCGGGAGTAGTGCTGAAGAGTGTCTTCAACATTTGATTTATATGATGGCTGCCAATAGTTCTAAACTTACACCATCCGTTAGTTCCCCATGTTTTGAGCTCTTTCAATTCACAATGATGATAATAGTTCACCCTTTTTATTTGGTGATTCACATTCTGTTTCTTAACATTTGGTATTTTTTATTTCACACGGATGACAATAGTTCACACTTTTTCTAGGTATTATGACATGAGTTGTATTATGACCACTGTTGCAAAACCTAGATCAGATTGACTCGTCAGGCTTGGAACTGGTGAGGTCATAGGATCAGCAATGCCTTGTTCAACCACTATTCAATTGAACAGCCTGATCCAGTGAACCGCAACCAGCTGGTTCTGGGTTAAATCAGTTTGCTTGAATATTTTTTTCTGTTTTAGTTTTACCAGATTGTGATATTATTTCACGTATTATTCAAAATAAAATTTTAAGGAATATGTTATTCCAAATTTATTTCAAAATAGTAAAAAATTATAAAACTAGGAAAACATGTCATTTTTTGTCAAATGGTTCCACTTCATTTATTTCAATTTTCAGCCTTTCTTTGTAACAAATAAAAAATCTTGAGCAAATTATTAAATGGTTTTCTTGTATTATTTATTAGGTAAGAAATACTGACTTTTTTTTAGCTGTAGAAGAGAATATACTAAAATCAATAAAAAGAGCGGACCACACAAGCTTTAGGCTTGCTAAAATGAAACAAAGAAAAGGGAAAAAAGTGCTTCAAGGAGGCAAAATATTGAATTTATTTATTTGATTTAATTTAAATAGTTTGTTGCGTTTTAATTTTTCATGAATGCTATTCTGTTTTTTTTTGCGATTTTGCTGTTTTCTCTGAATTTCACTGATTTTTATTATATATATGGAATATTAAATTATTTAATTATTTATGATGTCATGTTGGCATCACCCATTCATTTGGTCTAGGTGGCCGATTGAACTCATGACCATTCTTACTTCACTGGGTTGATGTTTGATTTAGTATTGAAAACATTAACATTACCAGACTGAAAGAAAATCAATTTAACTATGAGGGCTGCATTGTAACACTTCCCTTAGGTCTTTGCCAAATGTCGTTTGCAACTTCTCATTGTGCCCAATCTGTGTCTTTGCCATAGTCGTTTCTTAAATAGTGGATCATGCAAGTTGCTGACAAACTTTCCAACCGTTTGGCAGGGTTTGTTCTTATCACTGTTGCAGCAGGAACCAGAAATTCGGTTAGCAGTAAGATTCCATTATATATTGCGCTTGTTCATCTCTTCTTTTAGTTTTTCCTACAATTTTCAATAATCTTATTTAGTTATTGCATAGTGGGTTTATAATGTTTCTTTTAAATCTGTCAATGAAATGGTTTTTCTTTAATTTCACTTATAGTTAAATGGAGAGTGAATAGTGAGTTATATAAATTTCACTAATAGTTGTAATATGTTTATCAATGTAATGAAATTTATACCTAGTAAAATGTAACTTCAAATGATATTCAAAAATGAGTAGTTAGTAAGCCTACTTGTCGAGTTATTGTATAATTGATTTTAACTTTGATGGTGAGATATCATGCAAACCACAATAAAACATAAGGATTTTTGATCCGAGGAGGGCACTCAATCCCAAACCGATCTTGTCTCCACCACCATATCACCTCCTTCTCAAGGAGTACTACACACCTGAGGTAATCACATCACAACTAGTGTATTTCTCACCACAACCCAATGAGATGAGCATACAAGCTTTGTAATGACACTTGCACAATAAAATACAAAGCACAGGCTTACAATCACTGTATTGTCATTGCTAAGAATAAGATGTGATGAAGAAATTATACTTCAAAGCATTTGATTCTGTGAGATTCTCCAAGGGCAAATTATTCTAGAATGTATGAGAGTTGTAAGTTGAGAGAGGTCACAAGAGTGTTTTCAAGTTGTTTCAAGTGTATTTATAGTTGATGCTCCTTCAGCAGTGCTCTGACTATTAGTTTTTCGTCCAAAATGGATTAACGAATTTTAAATTGTCAATCTATTTTTGCGTAATATCTGATTTTTGTCCAGAATGGGTGTTCTTGCGTAATCTGTTTTAAATTGTTAATCTGTTTTTGCGCAAATAGATTCGTTAATCTATTTGGAGACCTGAAAAGCTTGGTCTTACCTTATCTGTCAAAACAGTGATCCGTTTCATAAATCATTGATCCAATCTTGAATACCTAAGAGATATAATTTTAGAGTCGTTAATATGATTCTTATAGCCCAATCCATAGTCCCAAATCTCATCTAAAAAACTATGTGCTATTGTTAATCCGAATACTAGTTTATGTCCAAGTTTGAAATTTCCTGTCCAAGAAAAACCATGTGCTATCGTTAATCTGAATGCTAGTTCATTTCTAAGTCTAAAATATCCTGTCTTAAAAACTCTATAAGATCGTTAATATGAATTTCAGAAATGTTAATCCATTTTAGGCTAGAATTGAAGTTCTTAGGTTTAGTGATTTATTTTTGTGTTATTAATGCCCTTAAAGTGCCTACGGGTAATTTCTCATCCTTTTCTTAAAGAGCAAGGACTTGCAAAAAAAACACTTAAGCATACACACATCACCACTTTCTTTGAAATCTTCTTGAAGTTTCCTCTTTTAGTCCCTTGGTTTTCCATGTTTTATCCATTGTGCCTCCAGAGCCTTGTTTCATAATCATACTTGCATTAGTCTTCATCACATGGTTTTGACAATCATCAAAATTAGAAAGGATGTCTCTAACAGTAAGTAGGAATGCTAAAAAAAATTTAGTGAAGTTAAAAATCAAGTTTATAAAGAATTATGTGATATTTTGAATACATAACAAGGTGAAGATAGAATATATGAATTGGCTAACACTAAGGAGAAAATTTAGAGATTTAAGTCACATGTATTAGAAACGAAGATGTTAGAGTTTTAGTAAAAGAAAAGAAAATTAAAAATGGATGGTATAGATATTTTAGCAAATTTTTTGATGAATCTATTATAAAATAATCAAAGAATATGCTAGAAAATATCTATTATAAATGTATAAATGAGGATAGTTAGAGAAATATAATGTAGCAAGAAGGAATGCTAAAAAACTTGTTAGTGAAATTAAATATTAGGTTTATAAGGAATTATATGATAAAATGAATACATAACAAGGAGAAAATAGAATATATAAATTGGCTAAGACTAAAGAAAAAATTTTGAGATTTAAGTTGTGTATTTGAAACTAGGATATTATAGTTTTAGTGAAAGAAAGTGATATTATGCTATAGATATTTTAGTAAATTTTATGATAAATTTACTACAAGATACCCTTGTAAAATTTGGGTAGTGGTACAATGGATATTAACTATAATTACAACAACATTTTGAGCCATAATTTCACTATATGGGGTTGGGTGAATGAATTTTTTTCTTACATAATTTTATTTATGGTCAAATATTCAAATAAATTACATAAGTTGAAATTTTTACAATTCTTAACCCAAGTGGTTTTAGGTCTACCTTTCCTTCTTTTAATATCTTTTAAAATAATTATTTCTCTTCTCCTAATGAATACATTCATGGATCTCCTAGGATATGACCTACCATCTAATAAGCTAATTTCCTCTTATCATATCATCTCCTATTCAGTTCCTAATAAAAATATTTTTTTAACTCATCTTTTATTGGGTTGGGCACAAATCTTTTTCTTCCATATAATTCCATTATATGGAGTTGACCACATAATTCCACTAAATAGGGTTGGCCACATGAATCTTTTTTCTTCCACATATTTCTATTTATGGTCAAATCATCAATTAAACTATTTAAATTAAAATATTTTCTTACAATTCCTAATTTTTTTTAATATCTTTTGCAATTATTAATTCTCTTATAATTAGCACATTCCATGCTCTCTAAGGAAGACCAAATCATCTACATTGATTTTCTCTTATCTTCAATTAGTGTAACTTCTATTTTGTTCCTAATAAAATTATTTTTTAATTCATCACTTATTATAGTTGGCCACATGAATCTTTTTCTTTCATGTTTTTTTGTTTATTGTCAAATCTTTGGTTAAATTGCGTAAATTGAATTTTTTTCTTACAATTCTTAAGGCTAGCCACATAAATCCACTATATGGGATTGACCATATGAATTCTTTTTCTTCCATGTAGTTCTATTTATGATGAAATATTTGGTTAAATTATATAAATTGAAATCTTTTCATATGATTTTTAACCAAGTAGTTTTAAGTCTATCTCTAATTTTAATATGTTTTGCAATAATTAATTCTCTTCTCCTAATTAGCACATTCCATAGTCTCCTAAGGATATGACCAATCTACGTAAATTGATTTTCTTCTTTGATTGGTACAACTCCTGCTTTATTTTTAGTAAAATTATTTTTTTAACTCATCTATCATTACATTACCACTTATCTAAGGATATGCATCCTAGCAACACTAATCTTTTACATGTAGAGATGCTTTATAGCTAGCATTATTGCGTAAATAATAGTCTTATTGAATTTTCCTTTTGATTTTAAGGGTATCTTATCACATAACAATTTAGAAGCATTTCTTCACTTTCTCCATCCTAGTTAAATTTTATGAGTAACATCCTTTATATTATCACTATTGCTACTTATTATAGTTTCTAGTATTTAGAAGTATTACTTTTAGAAGTAACATCCATTAGAAGTAATACCTTCATCATTATTACTTTTTTCATTGAATCTATATTCCACATGTTTAATTTTTGACCTGCTTAATTTAATAAAGATATAAATTATAGTTATTTTAGTAGAATTAATAGTTTGGTGGTAAAAAATCCATTAAGAAAATGAAATTTAGAAAACTACTGGATTAGATGGTATTCCTATTAAAATGTGAAAGTGTATTATTGAAGTAAGGATTAAGTAGTTAGCTAAACCTTTTAATATAATTTTAAAGACAATGAAGATTCTAATCGAATAGAGTAAGAGTTTTTTGATACCTATATTAAACTATAAGGGAGATAGACAAAATTATAATAGTTATTATGTTATTGAGTGTATGTGTCATACTATGAAATTATGGTAAATGGTAATTGAACTAACAATAAAGTATATAACTAAAACCAAGGAAAAATAATTTGGGTTTATTTTAGGTAATTATGGAAAATGCATGTTTACCTAAAAAACCAATAGACAATTTTAGAGCTAAGAAAAAATGAACTCTGTAGAGTTAAATGAGTTTTTTCATTTATTTTGAAAAAACTTATAATAAAGTACCTGGAAACTTATTATTGGTGGGTTTTAGAAAGAAAAAGAATACTCATTGGATATATCAATATTGTAAAGGACGTATATGAAAGAATAATTACTGTTATTAAAATTGTAAGAGAAGAAATTACGAAATTTTCAATAGATATAGGCTTATACCAAAGATTTTCTCTAAATTCAAATTTATTTTGCCTTTGTTATGGATGGAATAACTAAATAACTTTAAGAAGAAATATCCTGTTATATGCTCTTTGCTAACGACAATTTTAATTGATGAAAATAAATCAATAATTAATTGTAAATTATTTTTATGGAGAGGTATTTTAGAATACAAAGTATTAGATTAAATAGATCAAAAGGTGACTATATAGAATGTAGGTTCAATGATAATAGGAATGGTTATGGAGATATGTACTTAGATGGTTACGTGATTCATAAATGTAAGACTTTTAAGTATTTAGAATTTATAATTAGTAATGGTAAAATTATAGAGAATGTTATTCCTAGAATTAAAGTAGGATGAATGAAGCGGAGAAATACTTTTAAAGTATTATGTGATGGGAAGATATCTTTAAAATTAAAAGAAAACTTCTATTAAATTACTATTTGTCCAACTATATTTATGACTCAAAATATTGAGCTTTAAAATATGATCATTTGTAAAAAGCTAGTATTGTAGAGATGTGAATTCTTATATGGATGGATGGTAATACTATAAAGAATAACATAAAAAGTGGTTTTATTGGGAATAGAGTAGTAGTTACACCAATTGAAGATAGAATTAAGAAAAAATTAGTTTTAGTGGTTTGGTCATATCTAGGAGTCCTAAAAGGAGAATTAGTTGGTGAGAAAACACTACAAAGTAAAGGAAGACCTAAAACTACGTAATTAAAAATTGTAAATAAGGGTCTAAATATCTGCAATTAAACTGAAGATTTAATCATAAACAGAAATACATGGAAAGTGTTTGTATGGCTTATCTCACATCGTAAAATTATAGCTCAAATTATTGTTTTTTCTTGATTTCTAACAGTGGTGTGCATTCCATCTTTTTAACATTTATCTCTGTAGTTGGCAGATTAGATTCATCACTTATACGGTCACTTAAAAAAGTTGCAATTTGTGGGGGCCGCTAAACATCTAAATTTTTACTGTGTGAATATTCCAGGCATACAAGTTAATTTCTTCCTTGGTGACTCGTCGATGGTGCTTGATCGAGATTTGCTCGAAGCAAGAGATCTTAAATATCATAATTGATGCTAACAGTGAGACTGCTAAAAGTGGTAATGTTTTCATGCGTTCTCATTGTTTTGAAGTTGCATCTTTGATCTGTTCAAACATAGACTCAACGACTAATTTCATGATGCCTTTTTCTAACCGGTTCATCTGTATCCTTCATGCTTTCATTTTCCAAATTTATTGAGCATCAGTGGTTCCTCTAAATTCAAATTAATATCTTGCAATGAAAATCACTTCGGGAAGATGCTCCCAACTGCCAAGTGTGACCACAAAGATCAGCAACTCACCAATGGCCATAATTTTTAATTGCAATTTCTTAGCACAGGTGCACATACTATTACAATCAGCTCGTCTACTGAACTCAGCAAGCCCCCTCATGAAATCTAAATACTTGGATCGGAGAAACTATGGTTTTTTGGTTACAGAATTTGATTGTGCTTATACTGCATTCCGTCTTATCTATCCAAATCTCAGGGATGGATGGTCGATACAATTGCTGCGTGGCAATCTCCAAGTCATTGTCTGATTTGAACATGCTCAATGATCCAGCTCTTTCTGAGACAGTAGAAAAGGTATTCAAACTCCTGTGGAACATGTTTCTGATTTTTACCTTGGTTCGTTACTTCCAAAGATTAATTCATGAGCAATGACCATGAAAAATTTTGCATTCAGCTGCAGCGAGCTGTTAAAAGAGGTCCTTATCTTCCAAAGAGAGGGATTGATCCCAAACCTCTTGTTGTTACTGCTGATAGATTCTGAAACGCCGTCTTATATACCTGTTTTACTGTTGGGTATCCAGTTTGTGAGAAGCTTAATTTTGAATATGATATGATTTTTTTTGCATTTTTAACAATTGACCATGAACATACTCTGCTTAGCCTATTAACATGCCAAACCTGCTGTGATTTTGTTGTTTCCTTGTGAATAAAGATATCAATTGGATCGTGTTTGATTAAGGTCACTATGGTTCAACACAATCAAATTGTACTGTTAACTAGTACGACACCATTAATTGGGTCAGATTTTTACATTTTTGTGTTGACATGGGTATAGTACGGTATGAAAATAATTTTGTAATTTTTTAAAATTTTGTATTTTTTTAATATTTGTAAAATTTGTATACATTATATATAGTTTGGTAGTTTGAGTGTTAATAAGTGATACATGGTTATAAGTTTGATTCTTATTTTTAATTATCTTTTAATATTTATAAATTATATTAATGTTATCTTAATTTTTAATAAAATAAAAAAATAATTAAAAATTAAATCATATCAAACTAGGCCAAGCACAGCGTGACTTTTGTGGGTCATGTTTGTGCTGTTGGATGAAAAGTTAGGTACGGCTTGACTTGCATGAATGGTATTAGATCATAAAAAATTTGGGTCACGTCGGTTTGACACAATCCTGTGAATGTATTTGGTGTAACGAAACGTGCTTAATTATTTCCATATTCTTGTTATGCATGCCAACATTTTAGTTGTGTATTTGAGTATTTTTTGCATACATAATAATAATAATTGAATAGTTATAAAATGTCATCTCCACGTTCATGCATTTATCATTTATCATTTCTTCTTGTATTTTTTGATAAGATTTTGGTTTAATCTCTCTTACCTTGTTTTGTATTTTTACGCTTTAGTTGTGAGTACTTATCTACTTGGTGAATAAAATTTAAGATAAGATTTTTTTTCTTAAAAAAAATAAAAAGAAGGAACTGCAGTGGCCAACAGTCGGCGAGGGCGCAAGTGTCGGCTGGCAGTGGCCAACAGGCATCCGGCGGGGCGAGCAACTGCAGCGGCACAAAAAAAATTTGGGCTGTGCTAATGAGTCGTGTTTAGTTCATGTCACTGAAAAATTCGTATTGTATTGTTGACATGTATTCCTGTCATATTTAAAAGTCTTTTTAATTGTCATATTTAAATTTAAAACAAAAAAAATATTGTCATCGTCGTTGTGTAGTGTTTGAAATAGTCGCACATCATTCAAGGATAACAAATCGATGGTTGTCCATTCAGTTGGTATTTATTTAAACGATAGAATTATGTGTGTATTTATTTAAAAGGTAGAATTAGATAAGAGGAGTTTTACGTTTTTCTAAAAATTACATAATTTACAAATGTAAATATTATTATAAACTGGTCTATAGTAAAAAATTAAAGTGTATAATGAAAAACATGTAAAACAATAGGGCTTAAGTTAGGTAGAATTCATATTTTTCAAAAAATTACATAATTTATAGTATAAATTTTTTGATATTTTTGTTATAATATTTTTAACGTGGAATGTTAAAGATTTTTAGTAAATATTACTATGCATCATTTTAATATATAGTAAAAAATAAAAGTATATGATATTTATCATTTAAATAAATCAAGCATAGAATTCATAAAAAAGAATACAAGAAAATTTAGTTTTTTATTGACCAATTTTTTTAAGGTATTTGTATGTGTGAGAAATGATAAGTAAGTACACTCTCATGATTTCTCAACAAGACATTTTAGATTTATAATCTTTATTAAATATAAATTTATATAGGTTAATTATTTTTTTAAAGAAAAACCTCTGATCTATTTAAATAACGGAGGAAAAAAAAAACTAAGTATAAAGTTTAGAAGCCTGGTTAAATAGGAGTATGATTAAGGGTGTATTTAATGTAGAGGTAGGATTAGGTTAGGTGAGGTTTATATTTTTTAAGAAATAATACGATTTACAATGTATGTATTTTTGTATGATTTTTAGTATAAAATATTAAAGTTGTTTGTTAATATTATTGTAGACTGTTATGGTGTATAATGAAAAATTAAGATGTACAGTGAAAAAGCTTTTCACCAAATAAGGCCTAAACTATTCTTGGAATTCTCCATTCTCCAACTATAAAAACCTGAAAGTGGAAAATTTAGAAAGGAAAATTTGATTTTCTTACTATTTATGTTGCTTGGAAATTCAGAAAACAAAATTAAAATTTTCCAAAGTATATATAACTAGACTTTTCCAAATATCAAGGAGTTTTAATACAAAAGTTACAAAAACTGCATAGTAGTGAACTCGGTACAAAGGTTACAAATATATATACAATATATTTTCTTTCACTCGGAGGATTGTATTTTTGAAAGATACAAGAAATGATAAAAAATGGTAAAAATTTTGATCTATTATTTTTCACCAATCCTTTCTAAATATATAAATTCTCCTTTTGTATAATTTTTTCTTGTACAGAAATTTTTGTAGGTCCTTAAAAATCTTCATATTTTTTTAAAATTTACAGATAGATCTCACCTTACAGAATATTCATTAAAGAAAATAAAAAACTGTAATAAATGAAAGATAACCACAAAAATATTTTTTTATAAACGTCAACGTATGCAACTTTTTTTTTTGTCTGTAGCTCTTGTAATATTTACGGCCATTCCATCCTCCCGGAAATAATTTAACCACGTCCACAGAAGCTTCAATCCTTGAATTGGCCTTTTCTTCCGAATCGTTCCAACGTTTTTTTCCGTAACATTCCACCAATTAATCTCCTGCACCGTGAAAGATGATAATGCGAGCTACATCTGTTAAAAATTCTATATTTTGACTAAAAGTAAAAAATTCTTTATATATATATGGTTTAATTCATTTCTTACGTTTATTAATACAAAACTGTTCTAACATTTCTTAACTTATTTTTATGTCTACAAAATAAATAAATAAATCCACAGGTAGATGTACCTGTGTAAAATGTCTCTGATATTAAAATTTCAACATAAAATTAATTAATTATAAGTGAAAGTATTTTTTTTTTCTTATAATTAAGTTTAATTTAATTA
Source organism: Amphibolis antarctica (assembly GCA_024699675.1). Lineage (NCBI taxonomy): Eukaryota > Viridiplantae > Streptophyta > Magnoliopsida > Alismatales > Cymodoceaceae > Amphibolis > Amphibolis antarctica. The sequence continues at coordinate 8,848 of JAMKPZ010001028.1, read as the reverse complement.
TCAGTAAGTTTAAGATGCTCGCGAGAATCCTCTTTCAAGGTAAATTTGAAAAATAATTTCTTCAAAAAAACTTGATATTTATATATATCACAGAAAATATTTTTTAAACGTTTGTACAAGTTAAGAAAAATGAAATTGTTTTTTATAATAGTAGTGTTTATGTATGTAATAATATAAAAATTATCAAATAAGAAAAAATTTATCAACTATATCATATTATACAATTCAAATATATCAATACATTTACATAAAATACTTTGCTAATAATTTCTTTTGAGAAAAATACCTATAAATTCCACGTAGTTTAATATCGATACGTAATTTATCATTCCACGTTTCTCGTAAATATTTAAATTTACAAGAAAACTCTATACATACATGCATCTTCTGGAGTCAACGTTCTCCTACAATCCAACGGGGAGCTAATTAAGGAGAACCAGAGAGCTACTCTAGCGTGGATTCAATTATACTTCCTAGCAAGCATCCTTGCAGATACAAGGAGGAAGGAGGAAGGAGGAAGGAGGAAGGAGGAAGGAAGAAAGAGGACTGCGTGACGACCGAAGGTACACCGTCTTCCCTTGTTGAGAGGGCTGTTGGGTGTGCTGATCACGTAGCTTACGATTTCACTTTCACCTCCCCTCTATTTTCCAATTTTGGGTTCATCAATCATTTCGTGTGGGTTCTATTGTGATTGAGCTGAGATTGTTTTGTGGGTGTTTGTGTCATTGGATTGTGTTTTTGGTGGGTTTTTGAGGGTTAATCGTGTTGGTGAAGTTCAATTAATTTGTGGAGTACTGTAGCCTTATTTTTATCTTGAGCGTAGTTTGCATGTGCGTGTTTTAGTGTGGCATGTTAGGAGATTTCTTTTAGATTCCTGATCTTTTATTTTTGGGTTGGTAGTCATAAAATTATTTAAGTAAGTGTGAAAGTTTTTATTTTTGTAAGATGTGTTTTTAATTTGGTGTTTGAGAATAATGAATTTTGTTTTGTATTTTTGAGTTTATAATTTTATAGATAGTTATAATTTTTATTTTTAACCGGTTGGTGTTTCCTAAAGACGATCCATATTTGTCGAAGCTAAATTAGACGTCGCGCACTTACGATCATATTTTTAAACGAATCAAATGTCTCTGTTGCATTTTCCTTTCTTTTTCTGTTTTCCTTTTCTAGCTCTCTTTGTTTGGTTGTTTTGTTTTTTATACCAACAAAAATATGTAAAGAATGTGATCATATAGGTGCCTACAACAGCAGTTTTACCCTATGAATATTCATATATTCGGTCTGAATGCTACATGAAGAACATAAGCCAGATGACGGAACAGGGAGACCTAGGATGTAGAAGATCATAACATGAGCGATTCGGCAGATTTGGATTCCTACATACCCACTCATATGGTACTTCATCATACGATTCATATAAGATCCATCTGTCTAGATGTCATCATATACATCTAGAAAGCCGTATGCTTTGGAAGAAGCTTGTACAATTTGGGAAGGGGTTTTTATTGATAAAAAAGAAGAATCTACTTCAACCGATATGCCCTTAGGCACGGCCATACATAACATAGAAATCACATTTGGAAAGGGCGGACAATTAGCTAGAGCAGCAGGTGCTGTAGCGAAACTGATGAAATATTAGAGCATTTTATAGTATACATGGACTTTATACAACCAAATTTAATGTATAAACATGTAAGCTGTGCACCAAAGGCATGCATTATACATTTCTAATGAGAAACCATGCAAGTATAGATATAATAATGTCATTTACTCTTTTTCCACAATTTCACTCGATCTTTGTAATCTCATCGTGCAGAGAAGTAAAGAACAAGTAGAGAACATAATGGTCTCAGAGGAGGATGAATTTTATTTATCAGGTCCTAAGCATCTTACTGATGTGGATTGGTAAGGTCTTTCTTTGGCTGTGAACAAGGTTACAACTTATAGTTGATTGTTGGTACTTCATTCTGAAATTATGAATGGATTGACTTCAGCAGATAACTGAACTAGAACTAAAACGCTTTCCTAAACCCTATATATCAGATGTGTCCTCTACCATGGTGGAATTCCAAATCTTATTTATGCTTCTTTTTACAAATAGCATTCACCACGTAGGTTTGTAGTTTCCATAACATAAGGAGGAATTATTTTGTCAAATTGTAGTTTCCTTAATATAAGGATTTTACAAATTGGTGTTGAGTATAAGAATTTTTTATATATTAAGTTTAATTTATTTCTTACATTTATCAATGTAAGACTATTCTAATACTTCCTTCACTAGTTTGCAACTTGTTTTTATTTTATTTTATGTCCACAAGTATTTACAGATGAATGTGCATGGTACTAGTTCTAATATCATGTTAAAATTTTATCTTAAAATCAATTAAAGATGAGTGAAAGAGTTTTTTATATATAAAGTCTAATTTATTCTCTACATTTATCAATGCAAGATTATTCTAACAAGATCAATATTCACATTGTTTCCTTTCTTTTGGTGGAGTTCTGGATTTCCATGATCCTTATTTTTGCATTATCATGACTATGGGACGATTTGCTATCATGAAGTTATAATGGCTAAATATTTTCCAAGTAATCAAGAATAAATTGGATAGTAAATATTGTTTCCTATTTTCATAAATGGTCATAAAGCATTGGAGTTTTCAAGTTAGGGGCCGTAGGTTGTTTCTTTTATTTGTTGTTGCTTTTAGTGTTATGTGTGCTTTGGAGGTTGAACCATCAATCAAACTAATTGGGTTTGCTTAACAAGTTTGACTTAATTTACCTTAGTTCAATCCAATTTGTTGGTTTTTGCAACAATAAAAATAGGTGCCATAATCTGAATGGATAAGATTGATGCCATGCCATCATTATTCTTAAGGTTGCCATGAGTTCCTTCTAATCCCAGAACCCAACCACAATTAGAGTTACAAATACTTTCAGTCAAATTTCCCATAAAATTAGTTAACTACTCAATGGAATTTTCGCCCTAAAGGTTGGATGTCTCGAAGAGCATACGATAAATCCATTCAAAAACAATAGATATTTACTGGAAAATCTAGTATACAGTTAACTTACATTACTTAGGTGACAAATGTCTAAGTCCCTTTTGATCTTGCTGAACTACCTTTCATCTAGTAGTTTTGTAAAAATCTTTGCTAGTTGCTCTTACGAAGATAAAAATTTTAACACAATATTTTTCTTTAATACATGATTCCTCAAAAAGTGATGTTTAACTTCTATATGCTTTACTCCATAATGTAGTATAGGATTTTTAGATAAATTTATTGCACTACTACTATTACAGAAAATCTTAGTGGAATCAAAATTTTCACCATAATCTTTTATAGTTTGCCTCATCCATAAAATTTATGCATAACACAATGTAGTAGCAACATACTCAGCTTTAGTTGTGGATAATGTGTAACCATTCCTTCCAAGGGCAGGGGAAGTAGAGCTTATTACCACCTTTTTTTTGAATTAGGAATTTCTAAGGTCACAGTGCAGAGATCAAGGGTGAAAACAAGAAAATAGAGGAGTTGTCACTTTATTTTTATAGTAAAACAAGGAAAACTTGAGTATTAAAAATAATACATTTTCGTCTCAAGTGGAAAGTGCCCAAATCTCTAAAAAAAAGCATCAATGAAATATCTAAATAAATCAAAGAACCAGAATAAGGAACTTAGGGTGCTAGTAGGAAAGGTATTAGACACCCTCAACCAGCCCAACCTATGGTTGGCCTCTCCACTACAATAGGTACTCATACATATTAAAGCTAGTTGGTGATTGCATGGAAGAGTGAAACTATGTGGAGTGCAAAAGGTCAAGGACCAAAGAAGGATTTATGTTCAAAGTCTAAGATCAAAGGGTGAGCATAGCTAATAACATAGTCTATTGGATACATGACTATAGGGACTGGGTTCCGATGGACACCCATCAAAAATATGATACACAGACTATGAAAGGATGATGTGCATGAGGGTAGTTTGCTGAATACCCCACTAAGTGGGGCCAGATTTTAGTAGGTATTGTTACCTTTGGTTTCAAAGATAAGGAAACTGTTATGCGTGGTAACTAAAGAAGCACAGCGGAAATCGAACAGAGGAGTGAGCGATGAGAAAGGAAAGGGGAGAAGAAGATTGCCAAGCATACACAACACCGAACACACAGATTTTACGTTGTTCACCTCAACACGGGGCTAGTCCATGGATGGAGAGGGAGGGAGTTTCTTTCGTGAAGGCTAAGGTTACAAATCTCTCAACTCATACTCTTTGGAAAATCCTAGCCAAGCTTATATAGTGTTTGGGTATTCCAAGAGGGTACAAAGACCAAAATGCCCCTTATACTAATTACATTATTAGTATCATTCAAAACAAAATACAACAATCTCCACCTTGTCTTGAATGCTAGCTCCACCTTAACCAAGCCTCTCCATTAGGACCCACAAGGGGTCAACTGCAGCCATACATGTTGAGCAAGTCCAAGCAATGCTTGAACTTACTCTCAATCACACCTTTTGTAAACATGTCTGCTAGATTGTGCTTAGTGCTAATCTTCAAAATTTTTATTCTGTCTTCACTTCTAAGAAAGTGGTACCTGACATCAATGTGTTTCGTGTGATCATGAAACACATTGTCCTTTGTTAAACAAATGGCACTGAGACTGTCACAGAAAATATCAGCTTTGTTAATCTGCACTCCAAAGTCTCCAAGTAGCCCTTTTAACCAAATTCCTTCCTTTGCGGCCTCAGTCATTGCCATGTATTCCTCCTCTGTACTAGAGAGTGAAATAGTAGGCTAAAGTGTTGACTTCCAACTAACAACTAAGTCTGTCATAGTGAAAATATAACCTATCAAGGATCTCCTCTGATCAACATCACTTGCATAATCGAAATCAGAAAATCCAGCCATGCTGCAGTTCTGCTTGACGCCATATATCAGCCCTACATCAGGTGTTCCCTTTAAGTATCTGAAAAATCTTTTCACGGCTTGCCAATGCTCCTTGCCAAGATTTGACATGTACCTACTGACAACACTAAGAGGATAAGCTAAGTCAAGACGGGTATATATCATGACATACATCAAACTGCCAACGACCTGTGAATAAGGGACACACTCCATATGCTCCTTCTCTGTTTGAGATTGTGGAGACATAGCTAATGACAAACGAAGATTTCTATCGAAAGACGTCTCAATGGCTTTGCATGAAGCCATACCAAACCTACTAAGAATCTTCTCTATGTAACTACGCTGATGGAGAAAGAGTCTTCTTACTTTCCTGTCTCTTTGTATCTCCATCCCAAGTATCTTTCCAACTGGGCCAAGATCTTTCATTTCAAATTCAGATTTCAAGACATTTTTCAAATCTTGTATCACCTTGATATCTTTGGCAGCAATCAAGATATCATCCACATGCAAGAGCAAATATACATGTGTGCCATTTTCTAATTGTTTAACATACATACATGAATCATAGCAGCTACGAGCAAAGCCAACTTTAGTAATAAAAGTGTCAAACTTTTTATACCACTGTCTAGGGGATTGCTTAAGTCCATACAAGGACTTCTTCAGCTTGCAAACTAGGTTTGATTTCTCCTTGGTAACAAAACCTGTTGGTTGTTCCATCCAAATTTCCTCTTCTAAGTCACTATGCAAGAAGGCTGTCTTCACGTCAAGTTGCTCTAACTCCAAGTTCCTTACAGTCACAATTGCTAGGAGCACTCTAATAGACATGTGTCTAACTACTGGTGCAAAAACATCATTGTAATCAATACCTTCTTGCTATGAGTAGCCCTTAGCTACCAGTCTCGCCTTGAACTGCACGCCTTGACTGCCTTGTGTTCCTATCTTTCTTTTGAACACCCACTTGCAACCAACAACGTTCTTAGCTCTAAGACACTTCACCAAATCCCATGTATGGTTCTTGTGAAGGGATTGAAGCTCCTTCTGCATGGCAACTGTCTAATTTGCAGCATCCAAGCCTCTAATGGCAGCATCATAAGTGGGTGGGTCAACTTGTTCTTCCACCTCACTCGCTACCTGCAATGCAAAAGTAATCAAGTTGCTATACTCGTACTTGATCGAAGGCTGGGCGGCTCTTCTAGGACAATCCCTAGCTATGCATCTGGATGGAATTTCTTCCACATCATCCACACTGCTGCCATCAACTTCATCTGGCGAGTCCAAATCAGGAGTCACCTGTTCAGAACTAGTAGATTGCGGCAAAGAAAACTCCACTTGCTCAGAAGTATTGGGCTGATGTATAATAATTGGCTTCTCTCCATTTTGCATCATTGAAGCCTCATCAAATGTGACATCATGACTGTGTATCACCTTACCTAACTCTATATCATAGATTCTGTAGCCGTTTACTCCCATGCCATATCCCACAAAGATGCCCTTCTTGGCATGTGGTTCTAACTTACCATTATTGACATGGTAATATGTAGAACATCCAAATATCTTCAACTTGGAGTAATTGGCTGTCCTGTTCATCCATACCTCATATGGTATCTTGTCTTCTATACCATTGGAGGGTGACTTCTTGTCCAAGTCGGCATGAGAAAGCATACACCTAGCTTTCTCCAACAACGTGCGATTGAGGCGTTCTGCAACTCCATTTTGTTGTAGAGTCCCTCTAACAGTGTGGTGCCTCATGATACCTATCTTCTTGCAAAAATTGTCAAAATCATGAGAGCAGAATTCCAATCCTTTGTCAGTTCTTAGGTATTTCACTTTTTTGCCAACTTGGTTCTCAACTTGAGTCTTCCACTGCTTGAAGCTCTTGAAAGCCTCACTTTTATGCTTCAAAATGAAAACCCATGTTATACGTGAATAATCATCCACAATGGAAAGGAAATACCTAGAACCTGCAAGGGAGGGTTGTTGGGAAGGTCCCAACAATCTGCATGGACATAGTCTAATGTCCCCTGAGTCGTATGCTCTCTTTTGCTGAAGAAGACTCTCTTCTACTTTCCACAGATGCAATGCCTACAAAAATCTGCATCAATGTATCTGTGTCCATCCAATCTGCCCAAATTGCTAAGTTTCTGCATTCCTCTCTACCCCAAATGTCCAAGTCTGGAATGCCAAATGGCAGACGTGGATTGCTGATTTGCAACAACAGCGGCAGCGACACCTACAACCAGAGAACCTTGAAGGATGCACAAAGGTCCATTCTTGACTCCTTTCAACACCACCAAGGAGCCCTTTGAGACGACTAACTTGCCTCCTCCACCTGTATACTTGAAACCCTTGGAATCAAGTACCATCAAAGAAATCAATTCCCAACTTAGGAACATGCCATACATCTTCTAGAGTTCTCACAATACCATCATGCATCTTGAAATGGATTGTACCAACAGGCCAGTGTTACCTGTCCACCATTAACCTGGTCATACGTGTGGAAAAACTCCTTGTTTGGAGTCATATGATGAGATGCACCAGAGTCTAATATCCAACTATGATCTGAATATGCACTGCAAGAAACTGTAAGTGAAAAATCACCTTCTAATGTTGAATCTTCCTTTTCAGCTACGGTAACTATTCCTTTTGATTTTAGCTTGGGACAGTTTGCTTTCCAATGTCTCTTTTCCTTGCAGTAATTGCAAATATCTCTTGAGTACTTGCTTCTGGACTTGCTTCTTTTCCTGAATTTATTGTTACTGTTATTTCTTTGTTGTCGTCCTCTAGACTCACCATGGTGAGCAAATAGGCCTGAAGCACTTGTGTCATTGCTCCCATGCGTGACCATATGCCTCAGCTCCCTGGAGTGAAGACTAGATCTCACTTCCTCCAATGTAATTGTATCCCTGCCAGCCACAAAAGACTGCACAAAATTCTCAAAGGACAAAGGGAGTAAAACAAGTAAAATAAGAGCAGCATCCTCATCTTCAACTGTCACGCCTATATTTCTCAGCTCCATGAGAATTGTGTTCAGCTGATCTAAGTGTTGCTTAAGGGGTGTTCCCTCCTTCATTTTCAATGAAAATAATCTCTGTTTAAGCAATAATTTGTTGGTCAATGACTTTGTCATGTATAAAGTCTCCAACTTATTCCACAAGCCCAAAGCTGTGATTCATCAGCCACTTCAATAATAATTTCATCCAACAGACATAACAGTATGGTAGAATGAGTTTTTTCTTCCTGTTACTCATACTCTATAAATTTTTCTTCATACTTAACCCCTTATTTAAAGGAGCCCAAATGCCCTGTTGTTTAAGCAGAGCTTTCATTTTAATCTGCCACAGACTGAACCTATTTTTCCCATTGAACTTATCAACTTTCATTACTGGCATTGACATTTTATATTTAAAAATATAACAATATGTGGTAGAATGAGTTTTTTCTTCCTATTACTCACTCTATAAATTTTTCTTCAGACTTAACCCCTTATTTAAAGGAGCCCAAATGCCCTGTTGTTTAAGCAGAGCTTTCATTTTAATCTGCCACAGACTGAACCTATTTTTCCCATTGAACTTATCAACTTTCATTACTGGCATTGACATTTTATATTTAAAAATATAACAATATGTGGTAGAATGAGTTTTTTCTTCCTATTACTCACTCTATAAATTTTTCTTCAGACTTAACCCCTTATTTAAAGGAGCCCAAATGCCCTGTTGTTTAAGCAGAGCTTTCATTTTAATCTGCCACAGACTGAACCTATTTTTCCCATTGAACTTATCAACTTTCATTACTGGCATTGACATTTTATATTTAAAAATATAACAATATGTGGTAGAATGAGTTTTTTCTTCCTATTACTCACTCTATAAATTTTTCTTCAGACTTAACCCCTTATTTAAAGGAGCCCAAATGCCCTGTTGTTTAAGCAGAGCTTTCATTTTAAT
>JAMKPZ010001027.1:0-54769 GCA_024699675.1 Amphibolis antarctica | reverse complement strand
TAGCAAAATACTAAAATGAAACTATGAAAACTATGAAGGTAATAAAGACTACTAAATAAAACTAACTAAAATTATACTAGGCCACTTTTGTAGGGAACATAACTATACTTAGTAGGTGCAATAAGCCTTTAAACCCCTAAGTTACCCTAGTGGCAGAGTTGTGTCTCTGGAGGGTTTTCAGTGGATACACCCACAAAGTCCATAGAAACAAAAGGAATAAGACATAAGAGAAAGAAATAAAAGAAGAGAGGAGAGAAACAGAACCAACCCAAGGATCGTTTGAATCACTTGTTGCTAGAACAACTTCAGGGGGATGAGGTGGCTCAATCTTACAACACTCCCTCTCCTTGCCCTTAAATCAAATAGACTCATTTAAAATATGAACAAGAAGTCACCTTTTCATGAGAACCATCTGTCTTATGCAAGCAAGAGGAATTCACACCCTCACTACTCTCAATCAAAAATTAAATCATTAAAGCAGGCATACACATCTCACCAACAAAAGAGGGTAATTTGAGATACTCCCATCTTTTCTAAGATATTAGAAAATGCTCTGGCTGGTAGACAAGGGGTAAGACAATAATATACCATCACTCAGAATGTTGATTTGCTGATATAGTATCATTTCACTTCATTCTCACATCCCAAATGACTTCATATATTTCCCTTTTTCTACACATACTGACATTAATCCCTTAAGTTTTCTAATTCTTTCTCTATAAATATTCCTCATTCTCATTCAATACTTTTTAGTACTTCTTTTTTTTTTAACTACATATAGAAACAAAGTAAATGACATAGCATTGCACTTTTAGAACTAATAAATGACCCAAAGTCACTTAAGTTCACTGCCTTATATCTCCATAATCTAATTCCCAAATGAACTCCACAGTGCATTAAAGCTCAAACCCTTGCTACCTTCCTTCACATCACCTCTAACTCAGAAAAGTTGGGAGATATCTCAATATAGTGCACACCAAAATTGAAAATTTTCATATCATGATTAATTTTTTTGGTGGCACTCAACAATAGGTTATCTCTCCACTCGAAATTGAATACTCTTTAGAAAATTAGGTGAACAAGGCATTAATTCAAATGAAACAGGAAAACTCAACCCATTGCACAAGTTAATTTGAAATCTATCTCATCTAAGGGAAATAGGTTATTTGGAATTAGCTCTAAAGATTCTCTCTTAGTATAATAGGGTTTTCCCATTAATTCTAATAGCAACTCTTGAAACTCATATTCCTCAAGGTTTGTCCTCGAGAAAAACATAAAAAATATAAAAGATAAAAAAGATGCAAAAAATTTAAAATTTTGAACATTTTTAAACTATTTAAACTGATGAAACATAAAACTGAAATGAAACATAAAACTAAAACATAAACCTCCCCCCCATATTTAAGCTTTGCATTGTCCTCAATGTAAATAGAAAAGTTCAATATGAGTAGGAAAATTTATAACTATAAAATAAAGTAAACTTCTCCTTCATATCAAGCATATGAATGTGATGCATGCTAAAATAATGCATTGAACTCAGTATGATAAAGCAATTGAAATGCATGACTAATGCTGTCAAAATTAAATACCAATGCTATGCATCAATAAGATATATTGAAAAGGGGGTGATATTTTCTCAAAACAAAGAAATAAAAACAATGCTCCTATAGTGCTAAGCTTGTGGACTTGTAATGGCTCACAAGAAAACCATGTGGTTTATAAATAGACACTACCAAACTGCAGCCTCATTAGCTTAAGTTGAGTGGTGTGGCACATCCCCTCCATGAGCTATATGCCCATCAGGTACACAGGGATTTTGTAAAGATTGGCTTGGAAGAGCACCTTTGTTTCTTAGGTTCAGTGAATTTGATATTTGGTTCAATTGTATTTCAATTATTTTAATAGCTTGATCATGTGTAATAATTTGGGGATTCAATTTTAATGTTGAATCTACTTTTGGTAGTAAGCTTGATATTTGTTTTTCAAAAGTCTGATCATGAATAGGTTGATTATAATTTACATTTAAAGAACTATTGTTCATTGCGTTTTGTTCAATAAAAGGTTGTCCTACAGATTGAGGTGGTTGTTGGCCTAGATTTTTCCATGAAAAATTAGGATGGTTCCTCCACCTAGGATTATTAGGATTGAAATTTGAGTTGTTACGTTGATTATAGAATAAAACATTTACATCTTGAGAGTCATTTAAGATAGAACAGTCTTCTACAACTTAACCTATGACAAAACAACTTGTACATTTAGGCATGGTAGGCTCAGTCTTTTGTTTAAGCTATAACTCATCAATTTTATGTATCAAGCTAGCCATCTTAGCCTTTAAAGCAATATGTGGTTTAACAACATGAACTCCTCTAGGGGTAGGAATTTGTTCCTGACTTACTTCAGTAGTACTCTCCCATTGGGCAATTCTTTTGGCTAGATCTTCTAAAAATTTCCAAGCATTATCTATTCCTTGGTTCAAAAATCCATTTTGACTCAAAGATTCTAAGAGTATCTTGGTGTGATAATCAATCTCTTCATAAATAGTTCAGATTTGAGTCTCTCTCTACTCCATGATGTGGGCATTGAGCTAGGAAATCTCTAAACCTTGCAAAATATTTCTAGAAAGGTTCTCTTGGTTTCTGTCTACAATTTAAATTTTCATTTTTCCTTTTAATTGTGACATGCATTGGATAGTATTTTCCTAAAAATTCAGAACAGAATTGATTCTGTGTGATAATTGAATTGGGTTATAAACTGTATAACCATCATTTTACACTATCTTTTAAAGAAAAAGGCATATACCTCAGTTTAATTGCATCAACAGTCATGTTTGGTACTTTCATCATATTACAAACTTCATTAAATTCTTTTAGGAACCAATAAGCATCATCTTTTTCGAATCCATGAAATTTTGGTAATTGGTTGATGTAATTAGAATTTAATTCAAATTTGTCATTAGGGCATTCTGGTCATGTGATACAGGAAGGTTCATCCATTAAATTATGGTAAAACATACTACCTATTGTTTGTTCAATAGGTTGATCATGCTACAGGGCAGCCATAATTGTTCTTCTTGGAGGTGTTCTGACTAACCTATGAGATGAATCCCTAGACCAACCTGACATACAACATTTAAATGTAAAAAAAGGTTTACTTGTGTACCATCATTAGATAAGCTTTAGTTGCCATCTCATGTTGTCATTCGACAAGTACATCTATTTATAATAAGACTACAATAGTAGTAAATGATATAACGTTTTTGATTTCTTAAAAATATGTAACGAAACAACCACAATCATATAGATTTTGAGCACGATACAATAGAGATGTTCCAAAGGAAATAAAAACATTGCACATGTGTTCAACAGAGGAAAATTTTGAAGTAACCCATGGCTAGGTTCGTGGGTAAACCTCAGTCTTTCCATCCCCAAAGATGCGCCGATCATGTTACCCAACCACCAATGTTGGCTAAACCTCAGTCTTTTACCCTCGAACTAACACATGGGTAAATAGGAAATATTACATACAGTGTTGCAGAGTATTTGCATAGAGAATTAACTCATGAAACCACATTGCAGAAGTAGGCAAAGATAATTGATGAATAAGTTTAGTGTTACAGCCTCCTTCGAACATGTGGATCTTGTAATAATAAAGATCATCCCAAGCATAATAGATAAGAGTGCCTCCATTGATGAAACAGAAAACCTTGATTTTTCCTACAAAAGGAATGTTAGGAGTTCCCAGATTTTCCAATTGTAACCTGTACTTTCCAAATTTCAAATTTCAAATCATCATCCCATCATCTAATTAAACTTAGCGATTGAGGCCCTCCATTGATTCCTCCCAGTATAGCCAACTCAAGTAAATCATAGAATGAACTTGATAGTGCTCCCATAGGGTATGGAACGGGTAAGAGGCTCACTGATTCATCTTCAATATTGATGGCATTGACACTAATCTCATTAATAAATGTAGGGGTATAGTTTGTTATCAAGTAAATAACTCCCTCTAAAAGTATATGATTTTTGTTGTTTGTTGGTTTTTCCTCCAAAATAAACTCTTTTAATAGGTTGCCATTGGTGTTTATCAAAATGATAAACCAACAAGTATTGTCAATCAGTCCACATTTAGGGTTCTTCCAAACAAAATAATTTGTGCATTATCCTTTTATCAGTACCCTTAAATGTCAAGACTGCACCTGAGTCATGCATCACAAGTTTATCGCAACAAGCCATTATAGGACTGCTAACAACTGGTGGAATCCTAAAGTCTACCCTTCCCCTACACAAGAGTCTATGAGTTCTCAGGACTCAGCAATAAGTGACTTTCCTTTTTCTTTTTCTTTTCTCTTTTTTTTTCTCTTTTTTTTCTCTTTTTCTCTTTTTTTCCTTTTCCATTAAAGAAGAATACGAGCCATTGACTTTTCTTCTTCTTCACTTCTTTCTCCATTTTTTTTTGTTTTCTTCAATTTGCTTCTTCTTCTTTTTTCAAAATGGAAGATGCAAATACAAATTGAATAAAAAATGCTATTAGCCCTCCCCACGTGCTGTTGGCAAGCTAAATAACTTGAAGGTGTTGCGACCGGGTCCAAGGGGGATACCTTACCTAGAGGGAGCCTATGGTTGTAGGTCTCCCTCATTGTCGGGTGGCACTCGGGCTTGGTAAAAGAGAGTGTTGTCCGACGAATGGAGAACTGGAAGTCATGCCAACTCTAGGGGGTGACGATGTTGCTAGCCTTGTCGACCCCTTTCCTTTCCAGCATTGACATGGCGGGAAGAGTTGAAGGATGGACCTGCCTATCGTGCGTGCAAGGTGCAATGTGTGAATCATAGGAAAGGAATTGTCAGGGGAAGGGAAGCGTGCTTGTTAGGGGTTGGCCTCTTGGTCAGTTGGCAAAACGCCATTAGGGTTTGTTGGCGGTCGATATGTCAAGAGGTGGATGCTAAAGTGTTTTCGATCATCTAGGGGTAGAACTTTTTCAATTGTGATAGGTTGACTAGACCGAACTCCTCTTGTGTGGCTTCGTCGAAGAGGTAGGCGGCTCCCCTATTGAGGGTCTTGGTGATGACGTAAGGCCCACACTAGATTGGGGAGAACTTCCTAGTAGAGCTAGCTGGAAAGGCAGCTCGAAGAACCAAGTCACTTGGCATGAGGGGCCGAGGACGAACCTTCTTTCTGTAAGCCCTTTCCTTTTTCTGCTGATAGCACTGGGTGTGATGTAATGCCCTCAACCTGCTCTCATCCAAGAGATCAAGCTGTAGCAGACGTGATTCTGACCATTGGTTGTCAGAGTCTACTCCCTCCTTGAGCATGTGCAGAGATGGAACTCCACTTCGATCGACAGTACGGCTTCCGACCTGTAAACCAGTGAATATGGCGTTGCTCCGGTGGCAATTTGCAATGACGTCTAGTAGGCCCAAAGTGCGTAAGGGACATGGTCGTGCCGGTCCTTATGCGTCTGGACCATCTTCTTGAGAATCTGGACCAACATCTTGTTGGTTGCTTCAACTACCCTGTTCATCTGTGGCCTATAGGGGGACACTCTAAGGTGGCAGATGTGGCATTGCTCGAGGTAGCTGTTGACTTGCTTGGCTGTGAAATTGGTGCCGTTGTTGGTTACCACCTCAAACGGCACACCATACTAGGTGATGATGTGGTTATGCAGGAACTTCAAGGTGGCAGCTGCTATGATAGTTTTGTAGGATGTTGTTTCCCCCCACTTGGTGAAGTAATCTATGGCCACAAGTATGTACTGGTGACCATTGGTGGCTGTCGGCTTGACCATGGGGAGGCATGTTGTATAGTTCTCTTAGGGACGCATGGATGAGATTTCCATGAATCTAGCATTGGTGACAACGACAAACATAGGCTGTGCAGTCTGCCTCCACTGTGCTCCAATAATAGCCTTGTAGCATGATTTTCTTTACGAGGAGGATCCCGTTCATGTGGGATCCGCAAACGCCTTCATGGATTTCCTGCATAACGGTATGTGCCTCGGGTTGGCTCACACACCGGAGAAGAGTTTGGTTGTAAGACCACTTGTATAACTGTCCCCCACTGAAGACGTAGTCGGCTACTAGCTTGGCCAACATGCGTCGGTCCTACGTGGTGGCTTCTGGTGGGAACTCCTCGATTTCCAGGAATGTTTGTACGTTTGAGTATCAGGCACAGTCTTCTTGTTGTCACTCCTTTGGGCAGTTGTCTGGGGGCCCGGGATCTACATCTTCCCGTCGATCGACTAGGGTTGGTTCTCCAAGTGGGTCAACCATCTACTAGGTGTTTGGGTGGCTCGCCAGATATAAAACCAGGGTTTGAATGTCTGCTTGGTTGGGGACTTCCGTGAGGCGATAGATGTCCCAACTGTGAGTTGGCTGGTGGAGCATCGTGACTTCCACTACTATGCTTCCACCTTCCATAACTATTACCCATGATGCCAGGACGGCCAAGGCATCTACATATGGGTTGTGTTTGTAGTTGTGCTAGAAGTGGACGAGCCAGAACCCTTTTGTGAAATGTAGTACGACTTCCTGATATGGCTGAAGCTTCGAGTCTCAGGTCCTCCATCTATTGAGAGTTTAGGAGATTACCAGCATAGCATCGCCGTACATGTGTAGATGCATGACCTGGTGTTCTAGTGCAAGACGTAGTTCCATGATACAAACCTCGTACTCTACCTCATTGTGGGAGCACACGAAGAGAAGCCACTTGGCTATCAGCAGCATCTGTCCTAGAGGGTCCACTAGGACAACCCCTACTCCATAGCCTTTGGCATTGACCGCTCCATCGAAGTATAGGATATGGAGTTCCAACTGGTCTAGACCCGACTCGCTAATGGTGAAGACAGGCTCATCTAGGAATGAGTCCTCCAATGGCTGATAATCCGATACGGGTTGATGTGCCAGTTGGTCAGCCATAGCTTGGGCCTTCATGGACTTTTGGGACACATACCGAATGTCAAACTTGGCTAGGAGCATCTACCACTTGATACATTTTCCTACCAAGGCCGGTTGGTCAAAAAGGTAGTGCAAGGGGTCGTGGCGGTTGAGCAATAGGACCGGGTAAGCCACCAAGTAGTGTCGTAGTTTCTTCACCATCCAAATCAATGAGAGGAAATACTTCTCGATGAGTTTGTATCATTCTTCATCGGTGAACTTCTTACTGGGGTAGTATATGGCCTGCTCAACCTTATCGGTGGTGTCATGCTGGCCCAACACGGCAGCCATGGAAGAGGACATGACAGACAGGTACAAGAAGAGCGGTCGTCTGGGATGAGGTGGCACAAGAACCGGCGATCGGGACAGTTGCCGCTTGATGTGGTCGAAAGCAACTTAGCATTGTGCTGCCCACATGAAGCTGGTATTTTTCTTCAATAGTTTGAAGAATGGCTCACATGTCTGCGTAAGGTGCAACATGAAGTGCCCGATGTACTGTAGCCTTCCTAAGAAGCTTCAGACCTATTGCTTTGTCTGTGGGCGAGGCATGTCTAGGATCACCATTGCCTTGTCAAGATCCACCTCAATCCCACACTTGCTGATGACAAAGCCCAGGAGCTTTCCTGTGGTGGCCCCGAACGTTGATTTTGATGGGTTTAGCCTGCCTAAGCTTGTACTTCCTTAGGTTCTCGAATAACGTTCTCAAGTGCTTGAGATGTTGTTGGTGTGTGCGTGCCTTCACTACCATGTCGTCGACATAAACTTCGACTTCTTTATGCATCATGTCATGGAATAGGGTGGTCATGGCTCTTTGGTAGGTAGCACTGACGTTTTTGAGCCCGAATGGCATCACCCTATAACAGAAGACACCCCAAGGTGTGGTGAATGTGGTTTTCTCCTTGTCTTCTTCAGCCACGAGGATTTGATTGTACTTGGAGAATTCGTCCAAGAAGGAATACACTCCGTACTTGGTGGCATCATTGACTAAGACATCTACATGTTGTAGTGGGAAGTCGTCCTCGGGGTTGGCCTTGTTGAGGTCTCGATAGTTGACACACATGCGTGCCCGTCTGTCTTTCTTGGGCATGGGCACCATGTTTGCCACCCATTCCAAGTAGAAGACCAGCTGGAGGAACCAGACGTTCAACAGCTTGTGAACTTCCTCCTTTAGCTTATGGGCCCATTCCTGTCTCATGCGTCGAGCTTTCTGCTTCACAGGGTGGGCTTCCAATTTGAGAGGCAATCGGTGGATGGCTACCTGCTCATCCAAATCAGGCATGTCTTCGTATCCCCAAGGAAACACCTCCACAAACTCTCGTGGGAGTGCAAGGAGTTGTTGCCGGTAAGGCTCAGGTACCTCTTTGCTGACTTTTGTTTCTTTTCGATTTTGTTCATCCCCAAGGTTTACAAGCTCAACCTTGTTAGTGGAGGCTATACCGGTGGACTCAAGTAGTTGGACCCACAAACTGACTTTTCGAATTCTTGATCTTGTAGTGGGCAACCGTCAATCTCCTCCATTGATTGCTAACCCTTAGGCTAAAAAGGTGCTAGATAATGAGCCTAGCTGGAGCTACATCCCTGGTATCCTAGCTGAGTGCCGGGTGGGTATGCTGGCGGCTAGTTTGGAATGAGGCAAAACCCAGGAAAGGCTGTGGAGGAGAAGGCAACGGGTTTGTCGCACTCACCTGCTTGAGGCGTGAGGCCATCGAACTTCATTTACTGCTTTGGCTGCCCGGCACACGAAGAGGGGGAGGGGCAAAATGCCCCTAGTTCTGCCCCGAGACGCTACTCCTCTATCAGTACATACGAAAGGTCGGGCGGACGAGCCGACAGTCGACTCACTAGGAGGTGGAAACCAGAGAGAGTCTAGGACGAGCACGCGACAGGCTGGTCACATTCACCTATCCAGGTGAGTGTGGTAGGGGAGGGGTAGAATGCCCCTAGTTCTTCCCCATGATGTTGGTCGACGTTCTGCTTGTAGAGGATGCCAGATGTTGGTCGGTGTTGTCTGGAACCCCTGTTGTAGGTTGTTAGAGGTTGGATGATAAGACCGATGACCGGATGATTCCGAGCTCTAGCCTATGCTGGTTGAGAGACTTGGTATGATTGCCAAGCCTTGGTCGACTCGACCAAGTTGCCAAGTCGGTGGCTGCTGAGGATGCAGCTACCAGCGCACTTATGTGTGGGATGCCAAGCCTTGCTACCGTGTGAGGAACTGGTTGACTTGGATGAATCACCGAGTCATTCGCTATTGAGGCTGTAGCTATTGGCGCACTTGTGCGTGGGATGCCAAGCCCTGTTGTTGATGGTACGGGTTCTAGCATGAGTCGCCTAGAGGCCGCTAGGCTTGTCTTCTTGACTTGGATGACCTACAAGCCTCGAAAGTCCCCACCCAGGTCATTAGGTGGGTGTTGCACCACTAAGTTGAAGGAGAGGGGGAAGGAGCGCACCTTGTTGACCCCTTTCCTTATACAAACTAGTCGAACACAGCTTCCATTTCCAAAGTTCCTCCCCGTAGGATGGATGATGGGGAGGGGGCGGGGAGGGAGGTTTGTGAAGGGTTGGCCCTTTGTTGCTTGTCAGAGACTCCGAACAAGCGTAGCAAACCATCTTCCAGCTCTTGGTTTGGCTATGGGGCGCTCTCCTAAGGTTCCATGCACCTGGACAAAATAGTTGAAGGCGGCAAGGTTTTGGAGGTTAGGCGTTGAGGCGGCAGCAACTGGATCAGGTGCTGGGTGTTGTGACCCGGAGGATGCTACAGCAACCACAGATTGTCCCAGATGATGGTAATTTTTCGCCAGTATGACAACCCCCTTCCATAGGAACTTGAGCATACTGTGGAGGGTGGAAGGTACAATGGAGTTTTGGTGGAGGAAAGGGTGGCCCAAAATTAGGTTATAGCTTGGCGAGATGTCCACCACGTGTACTGGAACTTCAAAGGCTACTAGTTCGATGACGAGGGGAAGGATGATTTCACCTCTAGCTTCATGGAGAGTGCTGTCGAACCCTCTCATTACTCGGTTAGTGGGAAGCAAGTCCTCCTCCTTGATCCCCAACCTATGCATGACCTATAGTGGGCACAAGTTTAGCTCTGATCTGTCATCAATCAAGACCATGGGGATGCATAACTCCTTGTCCTACACCTGGATGTACAAGGATAGGTTGTGATCAGTCCCAGTCCTAACAGGCAAGTGGTCCAAGTCTGAGAAGTAAACAAAGGACGGGACTGTCACTATTGCCACCACCCTTCTATGGCTCTGGGAGTGAGGCTTTGGTTCACCTTTGCCACCTGTAGTGCCTTAAGAAGGGTTTCCTGGTGCTTAGTGGATGACCGGAGGAGATCCCTCAGTGGATGACCAGTCGTGTTGAAGGGAGGGATCGCCTTGTCCCTTGTCTGCATTCGATTGAATACGCGAACACCAACTGCATAGGCTGAAATCCTTCAAGCGGATGCCATCTCCTGTTCCTTAAATCTAGGAGGATGGTGTTCACTCGGGAGTTCTCCCCATGGTTCGGGAAGGTCTGCTAGCTCAGCTTGGGAGATGCGGGAGGCTGTTGAAGCTCGATGGTTCCCGAGTCGATGAGGTGTTGGATGGCTTGCCTTAGCATCCGGTAGTGGTCAATTGTGTGGCCAGCAGACCTATTGCGAGTTGTACCAGGGGGAAAGAACAGCCAGGGGTGGCCTAGTAGGGGGAGCGTGAGTAGCTTCTGCACCTTGCAGAATACTTGGCTCAATGATTCCGAGAGCGGTGTGTACTCCATGACGCATGACTGTTGCACCTGTGTGGGCGGCTAGCGCTATTGTCGTGGCTACTACTGGGTGGGGCGCTATTGGTTAGCACCTGTTTGGCCCTTGTTCTTCCCCTGGTTCATTCAGCGAGAAGATCCTGGGGCAGCCGCCTGCTGTTACCGGGGAGTCGACAGCTCGGGGGCAGCTACGGATGGTGGAGCCCTATGCTAGAGCATACACCTACTACAACTGATATGGTGGGGGCACTGCTACCACCATGGTGACGGGAGTTGGCCGACCAGTGTCATTCCTCTGGAAGCCACAATTATTGCCCCTAGTGTCACTTGCTACCAAAGGCTTGGGATGGAAGGATCCACCGGAGTTGGCCACGTAAGGGAGGGCCAAGAACCTCCCAGACTTCAGAAATCCCTCTAGGCGACTACCGACCTTGATCAGCTAGGAGAACGTGGTGTACGACTGAATGCACAGGAGCGTCGCCAATGGTAGCTAGGCGCCCTATACAATCATGTCCAGGGAATCTTCTTCAGTCAGCTTGTCTCGGATTTGGGATGTTAGGGCCCTCCATCTGCCAACGTAGCCGCTAAATGGCTCGTTCTCACATTGGTGGAGATTGCGTAAGTCATCTAGCTTGGGTGCCAGGTCCAAGTTTTATGCATACTATTCCTAGAACATGTCCACTAGCTACTCCCAGGTGTAGATTTTTGCCAAGTCCAAGGACATGTACCATGACAGTGCAAGTCCTTGGAGGGATTTTTGGAACAGCCAGATGAGGACCTTCTCCTTGTACTGCAATGCCGCCATGTCCCCGCAGTAAGCCCGGAGATGTGCCTGGGGGTCACCGTGCCCATTGTATTTGACCAGTTTAGGCATCTTGAAGTCGAGAGGTAGCATCACCTCTAAACAGAAACAGAGGTTCTGGAACGAGTAGGAGGGTTTCAATGGGCCGGGCCCTCATGTTCCGGAAGGATGCCTCTAGCTCGGCTATCCTCTAACATAGTTGCCCTTACAGGTTTGACATTGGGGTGGCAGTAGTGGCGATGACTAGCTAAAGTGGCGGCTGGAAGAACTGACCTGCCACAAGAGTGGTGACAACATCGTACTCTTTAGTATGCGGCATCTCCGGGACATAGACAGTTGCCCTGGGTGGGATTACCAAGCTAATCCCCTGCTATTGGAAGCACGCCAGCTGATGAGCTAGGAGAGTCTTTTCGAAGTGGCTCGGCTGGGGTGGCTGGTAGGTGCCGGCCCCCTCTATGCCGTCCATGTTTGAGGGTGGCTGGTAAGATGGGCCAATGTTCTACGTGGGAACCAACCTGTCACCTTGAGTTCCAGTAGCTAGTGAGGTGGGCGGTAGAGGATGCGACACAAGATTATCGAATGCCGAAGCAGCAGACAAGTCAGGAGCCCGAGGCAAATCCATGGTTCCAATGGGCACAATGATTGGCCGGGTGAGGTTCATTTTGGTGACAATAGGAGGCGGCAGACCGAAGGCCATGGACAATGGCATGGAGGCTGCCATAGTGACGGAGGGAGATGTCCTAGATGTAACTGCAAAACTCGTGGTTATAGCTTTCGCTTGCGAGCGAGTCTGGATAGGGGGAGCTAGCGAGATCTGGGAGGGTCGCGAGCGGATTGCAAAGGGCTATAGCTGTTAAAAGAATCTTTAAATATTTACAAGGAACCAAAGATTTTGGATTGTTTTATTCTAAATATAGTTCATTGGAACTAGTGGGATTCAGTGATGCTAATTACGCAGGTTGGAAATCAAAAAGAAAAAGTAATAGTAACACTTGTTAGTTACTAGGAAATTCTTTAGTTTCATGGTTTAACAAAAAATAAAATTATGTAGCCTTATCAACAATTGAAGCTAAATATATAGCTGCTGCACTTTGTTGTGCTCAAATCCTGTGGATCAAACAAACCTTAAAAGATTTTAATCACACTTTTGAACCCACAGATTTTTTGTGATAGTAACTCAGCCATTAATTTGTCAAAGAATCTTGTTTTACATTCAAGAGCAAAACATCTAGAAGTCAGACATCATTTTCTAAGGGATAATGTAATTAAAGGAAATATAAAGTTAAAGCATGTTCCTACATCTGAACAATTGGCTAACTTATTCACAAAACCCTTAGATGAAAATACTTTTTCAAGATTAAGGTTAAACCTTGGTATATAAAGAATATCTAATGTTTAAAATGTCCTGCCCTAATGTCTAAGTGTCTTATCGATTATTCAAATTTGACGTGTTCGAAAAATGAAAAGAAAAAAAAATGGAAAAATGAAAATGAATATAAAGTATTTGATATTCATGTTTTTCTCAATTTTTATGATTTTATATATGTTCTTATATATTTATATCATATAAGAAAAACATAAAACTCATTTGACTATACTGGGAATCTTTACAAAAAGATGGGATTTATCAGTTTGATTCAGTACTTTAATTCTACAACTGATTAAATGATGAAGATTGTAGTTGACCCCCGTACCCAGCACTAATTTGGTTGCCGTGTAAAACACACGGTAGCCGGTACACGTCCCCGACTATCGGTTCCCCAGCTCTCCTTCGGGCAAGAGGGCATCCCCTTCGTCCTTTCTGTTGAGCCCCATGCTTAGCACCAACCTGGCTGTCAAGTAAAACATGTGGTAGCCAACTAGCAAGCCGATACATCACCTCGGCTACTGGTTCCCTAGCTCTTCCCTAGGCAAGGACTCCCCTTCATCCCTTCAAGGGACTTGGCAGAAGAACACAGTTGCTAGCCCACAGATAGCCAGTAGCCTACCCGCAAGTACCCAGTAGCATGCCTACTGCTCGTCAAAGCAAAGTAGATTAGCCTGTAGTTCCATCTCTAGGATGGAACTCCTGCCAACACTTGACGATCTTTCACGATAGTTCCACAACCAAACAGAACTACTGCAAATATTGAGCTTTGTGCGACGAAATTTCCATTTTCGCCACTTCCACTATTTAATTCAAGCTAGCCATTGAGTAAAGTTTGTAGTGTTACGACTGGCCATAAAGTAAAGTCCGTAAAGTTACGGTCGGGCGTAAAGTACAACCCATAAGGTTATGACAGTCGTAGGGTAAAGCTCATTACCCTTTACCACTCAGCTGAGACCGAGTTCCGAGGTGAAGTACACGATAGCCAGTTCGTAAGTTGGTACCCAATCCTGGCTACTCGTCGCCGAATCCCCCCTAAACCATGGGCTAAGTTCCAACCCTTGAACGAGATGCTGGACGCTCTTGCGGCCAGACATCAAGCCCCTTAGCACGCCAAACCCACGACTGGGTTGATCTCAGCAGCTGATACCTTTCACCCGATAGCCAAGTCATTGGCCCTAGCCACCTACTAATGTCCAGGTGATACACTTGAACGTGAATGTCAAGGTACAATGGGATCAATCACTTAAATCTCGCACTTAATGAATGACGTAAATCACAGGACCGAATCAAAACGTACCCAGATTTACCATCTTTGGATCACCCTGTATGGAAGGTAATTCCCTATATAAGGTTACGTCCTTTCCACACAAAAGAAAAAGGATTTTTCAGAGTTTTCGAAGGAGTGCATTTTGAGGTTTTCGTTGAAGACTCCCTTTCGAACCCACCGAAGGACGGACTCCTAGGAGCGCTAACCAGAGCAAGGATCTTCCGACCATCGTCGGCTTCCGCTGTAGGTAAACCTCCTATGCCTCTGGTGAGAGGAGCCCCTCCCTAGGGTCGTGCAATGTTGCACGTGCTAGGGAGGACGATCTCCTTCTCTCTCTCACTGTGATCTTTTTCTTTAGTCTTCAATCATCACGTAACCATGATCAAACTGGACCTCCCCATACATGGGGGAAAAGGTTGAAGAATGTCCCCGAGTTCATTCCTTTGGATACGCTTCCGAAAGGTATCAACATCCATCCTCCCACCTAGTGAATCCTCCAAGGACATGTCAAGATCAGATTAGTCATGGTTCATTTTCCTGGTTTTCATACAAAAACCCACATTTCTTTTTGCGTTTAACGATTATACTAACACATTTTTCGATGCACATTTTTATCGTAAATGCTAGGCCACCGTCAAACATGTCTTCGCTTACAGACGACCATCTCCTTGAAGGTTTCCCGCCACTCCTGTCTTTTAGGACTGGGTGCATGAATCCTTGCACCCTGAAGGAGAGGTGGCATACCGGGCATACATCCCGCCCAATACCCAGATGTCCAATAGGTTGACCAGTAGTCTCACCAGACCTTTAGCTCTTTAGCTAATGGTTAATAGCACTAGTTGCCATGTGTTCAGACTCAAAAGTATGCATTTTATTAATATTAATTCATGCATTTTATTAATATTAATTCATGCATTTTATTGATATTAATTCATGCATTTTAATGAGTTCTAATTACATTTTGCATTGAATTATGATGATTATAAGGTTAACTATACTTTTGAGCATTATGCACATTTATTCACTTTAATGATGTATGAATTAAGTTTGAGTTGTTAATTATGTTTGTGGTGATTACCTATTGAGAAAGGAATGAATGATTGATAATTGACTCTTTAGGTTACTGATAAAGTGATTAATTTACAAAAAAAATCATGATTTATGTCTAAGTGCAGAGTCCGAGGGTTAAGCCCTTTACCCACGAACTTATGTGAGGGTAAACAGGATTACCCTCGAGCCTGTACCCTACTTATTCTGTGCGATGAATTTCATTGATGTAATAGCAATTGCAATTATAGTTAATGTTTAAATGTTATGAATTATTTCTCCTGTAATATGATGTATTTCATGAAAGGTATTTCTTAAGTATTTGTAGGGAAATTCGATTAGCAATTGTAGGGAAGTTTGTATAAGAATAGAATTGAAAATTAATTTAGCTGAAGCTCAACTATGGAGAACGTGGACGAACATGCTAAAGAAGTGGGCTTGCATGGAATGATCAAACACGTCCAAACGTGCACCACGTCCTTGTTAACTGCAAGCTCATGAACTACCCCTCCTCCCATCTATAAAATAGTCCCGTAGCTATGAAACCATCTTCTCATCTTCTACCTTCCATCCATTCACTTCTTCCGAAAGGAAATTAACGACTTCCTCTTCTCTAATCACTTCCTTAGTGTGATTGCTGTTCTTTTCTCAACCTGAGTGTATCCTTGAAGGAGAGACTCTCAACGTTGGCTGCTTTCTCCTCTGTTCCTTGGAGTAATTGCGGAGTGCCGCCTAAAATCTCATTTCAAGGTCGAAAGGAAGGCTTGCCAAATTGACAACCTGGTGGACCGGATGTAAAGACAAAAAGAAGTTCTGAGCCTAAGCAAGTTTCGAAGGGAGGAATTACAGTAAAGCATTAGGTGTTCTTTCCTTTTACACTCAAATTTACAAATACCCCTTTTACCATTGGTTACGATATTTAGAGAATGTTTTTAGGTTTACTATAATGTTGAATGTTGCATTTTAATTTTACAAGTTATTCGTACTTTGTTGTGTCTCATGCATTGTATTGTTTGTTGTATTTTAAAATATTTAAAAAGATCAAAAATATAAGTATTCAACTTTTAGAAGTTTCAGCTAATTCGAATCGTACTATTTAAACATCTGGAACTCA
Organism: Amphibolis antarctica; assembly: GCA_024699675.1. Taxonomy (NCBI): domain Eukaryota; kingdom Viridiplantae; phylum Streptophyta; class Magnoliopsida; order Alismatales; family Cymodoceaceae; genus Amphibolis; species Amphibolis antarctica. The sequence goes on along the minus strand of JAMKPZ010001027.1, from coordinate 38,494 downwards.
CATTTATAGCACAACCCTCGAGTAAGTTCAAGGGTAAAGACATTTACCCACGAGTTATCTTGAGGGTTAAGTGCTCTCTCTATGCAAAATGACAAATTTTATGCAAACTGAAGTATGTAATGTTAAAACTTAAGAAGAATTAATTATTTGGAAGTAAAACTCACTGGTTGGAGTCTTTCAATGCAAAATTTGAATCATTTACTAAAAGACTACTTTTAAAATCAAAATATTCTAAGTGGTGAAGAAATTGAAGATTATGAAAATATTCTCTGGAAGGTGCAATTTAATAGGTATTTAAGAGCAACCTAGTGGTTAATTGGAATAGAGCAATTGTGACATTGCTTAAAAGAAATATAATCTCTTGTTCCATTAATTGAATACACCAATTTAGTTAAACACCAAGCAAAACTAATCCCTGTGGATAACCTGTACTTGCACACTAACTACATCTGAACCCGTGCACTTGCGGTGAAATTAAAATATTTTGAACATGTATATTATTCAATAAAAAACGGATTGCAAAAAGTTCGGAACAAGTTTTTGGCAACGTTACCAGGGATTGCTTAATTTCTTGCAATTAGTGTTGTTTTCTGCTATTTTTGTGTTAGCTAGGGCTACAGTATAATTTATTTGCATTTGCTATTATTAAATTCTATTTCATAGTTTTACTGCTATTCCAGAGTAGAGTCTTGTTTTTAAATTCTAAATTTCATAATGGACTCATATAACTCATATTAGGGTGATTGTAGGGTTGTTCCAAGAACTAGTTATGAGAATTATAATTATTTTAATTATGTTAGAGGAGATTATTCACCTTTGGAGTTTAATGATTACTCTTCATAACATGTTTTAGAAGGACTTAATGTTAATTCTCAAAATAATTATAATTGGAATGACAATTCAGGAATGCAGAATTATTATTCAAAGTATCATTAAGTTCACTTAATTGTAATTATCTTTAACCTCATTTGAATTATGAAATATCCCTTCTAAATTCATTCAAATGATTAACCTTGTTTAATTTAGTAAACCTTTCATTTGAAAATTTTCATTTTCAGTAAATAGAATCGTATTTGGTTCAGAGAGGAATAACCCTCGCATAAGTCCATGGGTAAACTAGATAACCCTTGGACTTACCCGTGGCTTATCCCCACAATGTTTTACTTCTTCTTTTTTTCTTTTTTCTTTTTTTTGGTTCAAGGCTAAACAGGATAACTCTCGAAGTAGCTACTATTATAATATTTTAACATTACGTCCTAATCTGAGGGTTAATAGGATAACCCTCAAACTAACTCCGTGGGTAAACTAGTTTACCCTCGAAGCGACTATTACTATAACCCTCAAACTAACTTCGAGGGTAAATAGAATAACCCTCGAAGCAACTCAAAGTAAAATGCAATAGCAGTTCGAATTGAAACCTTTTTACAAACATTATACTTTTATAATTATATTCTTTTCTTTTGGTTTTTGTATATTTATATATATATATATATATATTCACTCTCCTTCTAATGCTACGAACTCTACTTCTTTCCTCTCTAAAAATTTTAGAAAATGTTTTAATCTTTGACCATTAACTTTAAAAATTTCATGACTTTGCAGATCTTCCAAATCTACTGCTCTATAAGGATAAACATATTTAATAACAAATGGGCCAAATCCATCTAGATTTCAATTTTTCTGGAAAAGAGTGTAGTCGTGAATTATATAATAAAACTTCTTGCCCTTTTTCAAGTATTCTATGTAGAATTCTTTTATCATGCCATGTTTTCATCCTTTCTTTGGCTACTTTTGAACTTTCATAGGTCATATTTCTTAATTCCTCTAATTCTACTAATTGCACTTGTCTATTACTACCTGCTATTTTTATACTTAAGTTTAGTTGCTTAAGTGCCCATAATGCTTTATGCTCTAATTCCATAGGTAAATGACAAGCCTTTCCATATACTAATTTATATGGAGTTGTCCCTAATATTGTTTTATAAGCTGTTCTATATGCCCAAAGAGAATCATCTAGCTTATCAAACCAGTCTCTCCTAGTGGTGTTTACTACTTTTTCTAAGATTCCTTTAATTTGCTTGTTAGCACTTTCAACTTGTCCACTAGTTTGAGGATGGTAAGGGGTAGCTAATCTATGTAACACTTCATATCTTTTCAATAACTTTTCAAAGTTTTTGTTATAGAAATGAGTTCCCCTATCACTGATAATTGCTCTTGGAATACCAAATCAAGACATTATGTTGGATTTTTAAAATTTCATCACTATTATAGAGTCATTAGTTTTAATAGGAATTGCTTCTATCCACTTGGTTACATATTCTATTGCCAGGAGAATATAAACAAAACTATTTGAATTTGGAAAAGGTCCTATGAAATCTATACCCCAAACATCAAAAACCTCTACTTCTTGGATAGGATTTAATGGCATCATATTTCGTTTTGTAATTCTTCCTACTTTTTGGCATTGAACACATTTTTTACAATATTCGTATGCATCTTTAAATAATGTTGGCAAATATAGGCCACAATGAAGCACTTTTAAAGTAGTCTTTTTAGCTCCAAAATGTCATCCAGCAAGTTGATCATGACAAAATGACAACATTGATTGAGTTTCTACTTTTGGGATACATCTCCATACAATCTGGTCATGGTATTGCTTAAACAGGTAAGGATCATCCCAAAAGAAATATTTAACCCTCAAAAAGAACATTTTCTTATCTAAATTGGACCAATCATGAGGTACTAAACCCATAGCCAAATAATTAACTATATCAGCATACCATGGGCAGGAATTTAGCATAAACAACTGCTCATCTGGAAATGTATCATCTATTGGTGGATCAGGTAGGAATGAAGCATCTAATATTGACATATGGTCTGCCACAGTGTTTTCACAACCTTTCTTATCCTTAATTTCCAAGTCAAACTCTTGCAATAGCAAAATCCATCTTATAAGCCTTAGTTTAGCATCTTTTTTAACTAACAAATACTAAAGTGCTAAGTGATTAGTGTAAATGATAGTGTGATTGCCTATTAGATATGACCTAAACTTTTCTAAGGCAAAAACCACTGCTAGAAATTCTTTTTCAGTTACTCTAATTGATTTGTGTTTCGTTCAATGTCTTGTTAGCATAATATATTTGGTAGTTTGTCTAGTTTTTGACCCAGAACTGCACCTAAAGCATAGTCTAATGCATCACACATTAATTCAAAAGGTTGAGACCAATCGGATGCATAAACTATAGGTGAAGTGGTGAGGGCTTCCTTAAGAAAATTAAATGCTTTCATGCATTCTTCATTAAATTCAAATTGTGCATTCTTAATTAATAATTGAGTTAAAGGTTGAGCAATTTTACTAAAGTTTTTTAATAAATCTTCTATAAAAAATAGCATGTCCTAAAAATGCTCTTATATCTTTAACTGTTCTAGGAATAGGTAAATTAGATATTAGTTCTAGTTTTGCTTTGTCAACTTTTATGCCTTTAGTAGAAATAACATGTCCTAAAACTATTCCTCGTTTAACCATAAAATGGCATTTTTCCCAGTTTAACACTAACTTTTTCTATTCACATCTCTTTAGTACTTTCTGTAAATTAATTAAACATTTTTCAAATGAGTCCCCATATATAGAAAAATCATTCATAAATACTTCTAAAAATTCATCTATAAAATCAATGAAAATGCCTGTCATACACCTTTGAAATGAAGCAAGTGCATTACATAGCCCAAAAGGCATACGACTAAAGGCAAATGTTCCAAAAGGACATGTAAAAGTTGTTTTCTCTTGATCCTTTAGTGAAACAGGGATTTGATTATAACCTGAATAGCCATCTAGGAAATAATAATACTCATGCCTTATCAATTTTTCTAACATTTGATCTATAAAAGGCAAAGGAAAGTGATCCTTTCTAGTTGCTTTATTTAGTCTTCTATAATCTATACAAACTCTCCAACCAATTTGAACTCTAGTTGGAACTAATTCCTTGTTGTCGTTTTCCACAACTGTTATCCTAGATTTTTTTGATACTACCTGAACTAGACTCACCCAAGAACTATCAGATATTGGATAAATTATGTCATTGTCTAACCATTTTAGAATTTCCTTTTTAACAACCTCTTTAATATTTGGATTTAATCTTCTTTGTGGTTGCCTAATAGGTTTAATTTCAGATTCCAGATTAATCCTATGTTGGCAAATAGTTAAACTTATACCTTTTATGTTTGACATTTGTCATCCTATTGCTCCCTTATGCTTTCTCAACACTTTTAAAAGATTTTCTATTTGTATTGATGTTAAATTAGAAGCAATAATGATTGGAAGATTCTCATTGTTCTTCAAAAATGCATATTTTGAATTTTCTGGAAGTGATTTCAGCTCAAGCACTGGGTATTCTGAAGTTAATGATTCATTATCTTTTTCAAATTGTTCTTCATTTGCATCCATATTCTCAGTTTGCTCAGAGATTTCCTCTTTCAACATTTTTTCATTCGATATTACACATTTTTCAACATGATCTAATTCCTCTACATTTAAGTCCTCATCTATTTTAAAAGTTTCGATTAGATTAACCTTAAAATATTTAAATTGAAGCTCTTTAAAATTCTTCTTAACCCTACTAAAAATATTTAGTTCTAATTTTTGATCACCCTAAGCTAATTCCATCCAACCATTTCTACAACTTATGTAAGCATCGACTGTAGCTAAAAATGGTCTTCCCAAAATTATTATAACTTGATCTTGAGTTATACTTGAAGCTTTTGTTTCCATTACAGTAAAATCAATAGGGTTGACAAACTCCATAACTCTTACCAAAATGTTTTCCACTTTTCCTAAAGGTATTCTTATGGATTTATCTGCTAGCTGAATCACTATTCTTGTAGGTTTGATATTATCCAATTTTAACTTCTCATAAATAGAACTAGGCATGACATTAATTCCAACTCCTAAGTCTATTAACACTATATTAAAATAACAATTCCCTATATAGTTGGAAATAACAGGAGTTCCCAGATCATTTAATTTTTCAAGTACAAGATTAATTAACATGGTGCTTACCTCTTTAGCTAAAAATGCCATTTTTAAGATTTTCTTCCTTCTATTCTTGGTACAAAGAGTTTTAAGATATTTGGCATAAGAAGGAACTTGTCTAATAATTTCCAATAATGGTATATTGACTTTAACTTGTTCAAATATTTTACTGATTTGTTTCATTTCTTGATCCTTAACATTTCTCGTCCTTTGTAGAAATGGAAAGTGATTTTTGTTTGTTAACTTATCTTCATTTATAACATCTTTCTTTTCGATTTCATTACTGTTTTCAGATTCTTTACTATTTTGAGATTCTGTATTATACTCTAACTCAGCATCAACCTTGTCTTCTAGACTAGATTTTTCTTTAATTTCCTCTTTCTTTGTAAAATTGTCATTAATTTGTTGTTCTTTATCATCCTCTTTTGGACCTTCATAAATGACACTAGATCTTAATATTATACTTACATCTTTTGATTCTTCTTTTGATACATTATCTGTTACAAGAGCATTAAAATCTTCTTATGAGTTAAAGGTGGCTAACACCTCAGATGACTCTTCTATATTTTTGGAAATAGGGTTGTTCATAACCTTAGATGGTCCAACTGAACAATCCCTTACCAAATAATCAAGTAATTCATACCCTTCCCAATTTTGATCTTTTTCCTTAAAATTTTCAACTTTTGCAACTCTATAGAATTGATTTGGTGTGAATGTTGCACAAGTATCTATAGGTTTCTGTTGGAAACTTTCATCTTGTTCAAATAAATTAGAGTTCTTTATAAATAAGTCAATGGATCTTTGAATTTCATCTAACTTCTCCATATGATTAAATGCAGTTAAATCATTATATTGATTTTCTTTCATTACCTCAAATGGTTGTATATTCTTCTCTGTATATGAAATGTTTTCTAATGAATTCACCTCTAAATAATTATAATTTCCATTTGAGTTCACCCAATTAAAATCATTGTTTTCATATTCATTAAACATTTCCCAGTCTTTCATTTTCTATATCGATTCATCATATTTATTCAGCAATTTTTTAAACTCTTGTGATATTCTTTGCTTAATGTAATTCTAATCGATTCTAGTATTAATTGGTAAATTATCTCTAAGATTTGATAGACCTGTATTAGTACTTTGAACACTCTAATCATCTTGTAAAATTGACCAATTTGAATAATTTTCATTTTGTAATTCATTCAATATTACTCTCTTCAGTATTTCATATTGTTTCATCTAGTTTATCCATTAATTGCTAGATTTGTAGTGATATATTTGATTGGTAATTTTGATTTTCATTCATATGATTATACTTTGAATAATAATTTTGCATTCCTGAATTGCCATTACAGTCTCACAAATTAGAATTGTCATTCCAGTTATAATTATTTTGAGAATTAACATTAAGTCCTTCTAAATCATGTTGTGAAGAGTAGTCATTAAACTTCATAGGTAAATAATCTCTTCTAACATAATTAAAATAATTACAATCCTCATAACTAGTCCTTGGAACAATCCCAAAATCACCCTTATACGAATTATATGAGTCCATTATGTAATTCAGAATTTAAATACAAGACTCTACTCTAGAATAGCAATAAGACTATGAAATAGAATTTAACAGCAGCAATGCACATAAATCATATTGCAACCCTAGCTAACACCAAAATAGTAAAAAACAACACCAATTGCAGGAAATTAAGCAATTCTCGGCAATGACGCCAAAAACTTGTTTTGTCACTAACACAACACTTGTAATTCAATTCTTATATAAATTGTGTTTGAAATATTTTCATTCACCGCAAGTGCACGGGTTCAGATGTAATTAGTGTGCAAGTATGGGTTTGTCCACAGGGATTAGTTTTTTCTTGGTGTTTAGCTGAATTGGTGACTTCAATTAAGTGAAACAATTTGATTAAATATCTTATAAGCAATGTCACGATTGCCTTGTTCCAATTAACCGCTAGGATGGTTTTTAAATACCGATTGTGTTACACTTTCCAAAGGATTTTACTTCCAAATATTTAATTCTTCTTAAGTTTTAACATTATACACTTCAGTTTGCATAAAATTTAGCATTCTACATAGAAGAAGTACTTAACCCTCGAAGTAGCTTGTGTGTAAACGTCTTTGCCCTCGAACTTACCCTAGTGTTGTGCGATAATTGTGAGTTTTAGATATAAAAATAGCACGATTCAAATTAGCTAAAACTTCTAAGAGTTGAATGATTATATTTTTGATCTTTTTATATATTTCAAAATACAACACACAATGCAATGCAAGAAACACAATACAATACAAACAACTTGTAAAAGTAAGAATGCAACATTCAACATTACAGCAAATATAAAAACATAGTCTAATTACCGTAACTAAGTTGATAAAGTGTGTGATTGTAAATTTGAGTATAGTTGTAAAAACATAAAGTAAAATAAAGAAAATAAAAATGGAAAGAACACCTAATGCTTCACTGTAATTTCTCCCTTCGAAACTTGCTTAAGTTGGGAACTTCTCTTTGTCTTTACTTCTGGTCCTTCAGGTCGTTAATCTGGTAGGCCTTCCTTTCGACCTTGCAGTGAGATTTTGGGGCTTCAATACATAATTACACCAAGGAACAGAGGAGGAAGTAGCTAGCATCGAGAGTCTCTCCTTCAAGGATACGCTTAGGTTAAGAAAAGAATAGCAAATACACTACGCGAATGGTTGGAGAAGAGGAGGTCGTCAATCTCCTCTCGGAAGAGACGGGTGGGTGGAGGATGGAAGATGGAGAAGATGGAAAATGCTCTATAAATAGTGAATGAAGGAAGAAGAGGGTCTAGTTTCATAGCTACGTGACTGTTTTATAGATGGGAGGATTGGCAGTTTATGAGCTGGCAGTTAACAAGGGCATGGTGCACATCCGAACATGTGAGATCATCTCACACAATCCACTACTTCAGACTATCTATCCACATTCTTCATGGTTGACTTGCAGTTGAATTAATATTTAATTTTGCTTTGTTACATAATTCTTGCAGTTACTTATCAAATTTCCCTACAAATACTTAAGAAATACTTTTCGTGAAATGCATCATATTACAAGAGAAATTATTCATAACATTTAGATCTTAACTATAATTGCAATTGCTTTAATATCAATGAAATTCATTGCACAGAACAAACAAGGTACAGGTCTGAGGGTAAACTAGTTTACCCTCATGTAAGTTTGTGGGTAAACCCTTAACGCTCACAGTATGGTCCAAGGGTAAACAGTTTAACCCGCAGATAAGTCCGTGGGTAAACAGCTTAACCCTCGGACTTGCATTTAAGCATAAATCACGAGTTTTTCTCTATATACTAATCATTCTATTAGCAACCTAAAGAGTCAAATGTCAATCATTCATTCCTTTCTCAATAGGTAATAAGCATAAATATAATTAACGACTCAAAACTTAATTCATGCATCATTAAAGTGAATAATCGTGCATACTGCTCAAAAGTATAGTTAACCTTGTAATCATCATAATTCAATGCAGAATGCAAATAAAACTCATTAAAATACATGAATTAATATCAATAAAATGCACACTTTTGAGTCTGAACACTCTGCATATGTTGAGGAGGATGGAGCTGAATGTTCTGAAGCTTCTATAGTGGCTATATTTGGCTCAGTGGGTGGAGAGTACACAACTAATGCTCTACCTTCCACTCCACCATATTCTGTTGGATGCTCGGTAGAAATTTTTGTCTACCCTACATTGAAGTCAATTGGACTTGAGGTTGGAGGACTGATAGTAGTCCCTTCCTCTTGCTCTTCTTCTTTAGAGGAGCTAATCTCCTCTATAGGGGCATGCTACAATATTCAAAAACATACATAAGAAAAGAGAAAGTTAAAAACTAAAGAAACATATAGAAAACTTATAAACCTAAAAAAAAAATAGAACTGAAAGGAATGAACTTTTAATAGTACCTGACCCTCTTCTGAAGCAAATTGAATTGCTTCACGAATGGTTTGATTTATCCCTTCACTGTCTTGGAGGTCCAAAAATGGAACAACTATTCCAACAGTAGGTCCTTCATCCTGAAATTAATAATTAAACACAAATGAAACTTGAAAATTTTAATTACTAAAAGTGGAAATTTAAATTCAAACTAAAACCCTACGTGTACCTAAATTTCCATCTGAACCTTAGCTTCTTCAGCATGAGGAGTTTCCTTATCTATGGAAGGAGGAAGTGTCTTCCTGTGTTGATGAATATACTCACCTAGGGTGAGTTCATCATCACTGCTTTCTATTTGTTCATCCTCTTGTCTGACTGTTGGAAGATGCTCCTCTTGTTGTTGCTCCTGTTGTTGTTGGTGTTGTTGTGGTTCTTCTTCTTTCTCTCCCATTGTGTCTTCTTCTTTTTTTTCTTCTTCTTCTTCACTGTCCTTTTGAGGTTGATCTTCCTCAACTATTTTCTCAACCCCTTGTGTTTCTGAAGGGCCGACCATCATCTCACTGAATTGTCTAAAATCAGACTCCCATGGTTCTTTAATTTTTACCTCTGTTGCTTTCTGAAGGGCTTCAACTTCAGCCATTTCAGCAGCAAATGTAGCTTTTTCAGCCATGTGATGTCTCCACTCATACATAGCACATTGGGAGGCAATTTCAACAACCTCAAAACTCTCTCCCAGAGAGAGATGCCTACATGAAAAACTCATATTGCTCCCTTTCATCTTGATCTTCAGGGAGGCATGCAAATACTTCATTTCGAACCATTGTGGTATGATTTAAATCTCTAATGATTGAATGCACAGCCTTCATTAACCACAGTTTAGCCTTAACCAAAACAATTTCCTAATCTAAGGCCTTCTTGGGCCTAAGTGCACACTCATCTTGCCATGTTTGGTGAGTGTAGTTATTAATGGCTTCTAATACTTCAGTGGGGAGGTAGGTGAATTCTCTTTCCACCTTTGTGTGAAAATGTTGGAATTGATATTTCAAATCCTTCAGTATCTTCTCCTTTGTCTTATCATGTTGGAGGCTACCCTTGTGCCATTCTAAAGATATCATCTCAAATTGCTCAAACCGTAGTAACCTCATCCATTCCTTAGTTGAAATAGATTTTCTTGGTGTGGTTACTTGCCATGGGCTTGCAATATAAGTCTTTGTTCTAATCTTAGTAGACCCTATAGTAGCTAAACAAAAGACCTCTCTATGAAACTAGAAAATACATTTTCTCCTAACCAACTCTTGTGCTAAATGATTTCTAGGGCAAGCTAACTACTCCTGCCCTACCTCTCTCTCAATGTGAGAGATTATTTTATCCTTAAGGAAGGTAGGAACTACAATACCAACTTCCTTACTCTGTCTTAGACACTCAACAGTGTCTTCCATTACCATTTTGAGTTCTTGCTCCCTAATCGTAGCTTTGAGCTTTCGTTTTCCCTCGTTGTGCCACATCTCTGCATTAAGCTTGAACTTCTTGAAGTTCAACATCTTTATCCATTCAAAGCTTGATGTTGGAGCAGGGGAGGAGCAATGGAAGTTGAAGCCATAGTGTGTCATGGAAGGAGGAGAGTACTGTGAACGTAGGTCGTGGAATGAGGGTTAATCCACAAAGGGCCATTAATGATTTTTATAAGGTTAATCGAGTAATCGGACAGTTGGATGGAAAGATCCAAAGTTAATTAATGGATTATGGGTTTACCCATGAGGTACTTCGAGGGTAGACACCGTTACCCTTGAACTTAGTCCAAGGGTAAACTATTGTAGATAGAATTTTTAGGAACTTATGGTGCAGTCATTTTAATCATTTTAATACTCGTATATTGCACATTTATTTCATGATTATTAGATATATCGAGTTGATTTTTCTTTCTGATTAAATATATCATTTTGTGCCAAATGAATTTTAGTGAGCGATGGAGATGCCCATAGATGTCTTGTGCAAGGTTTTAAGTCATTTGCCAGTGAGAGAGTTGTGCAAATTAAGTTGTGTGAGCAAGAGTGTTCAGGCATTTATTTCAAAGCATTACTTTTGTTCACGCCAAGCATACCAAACAAGGAATACAGTTAATGGAGTGATTTGGTATGATGCACTTCCAAGAAAATATATGTATCATGGAATTGATTCTGAGGCAAGAATTCCACCTACATCATTAGAAGGAGTTCACAATATTTTAGGATGTAACGGTAGATTAATTGTTTTCAGGCATTATAGAGAATACAATTCTAACAGATTTGATATTGAGATTAAGAATCCTGCTACAAATATAGAATTGGTACTCCCAAACCTTAACAAAGACAAGCATGCTTTACTTGATTTAGGTGCAGTTTTAACATTTAAGGGTACTAATAGAAGGGTTAAGCATAAATTATTTTGTTGGGAAGAACCTAATATTTGGATTGATTGGCAATATTTGTTGGTTTACCATTTTGACAAACATCAATGGCAACCCGTCAAAGAAGTGTATTTTGGAAGAAAACCAACAAATAATAGGAATCATATGATTATTGATAGAATCATTTACTTTATAACAAGTTGTACACCTCAATATATTAATGAACTTGCAATTACTGCTATCAATATTGAAGATGAATCAGTGAAGCTCCTACCTATCCCATACCCTGTGAGAGCACTGGCAATTTCATTCTATGATTCAATTGAGTTGGCTATATTTGGGGGAACTAATGGAGAACTTGAATATCTGAGTTTAATTCAATGGTGGAATGCTGACATGAAATTTGAAATTTGGAGGGTATAGGACATTGCAAAATGGGAATGGAATCAAGTTTACATTGAATTGCAATTGGAGGATCTAGCAGAACCTAACATGCCATATGAAGGAAAAATCAAAGCTTTCTGTTTCATCAATGGAGACACTCTTATTTATTATGCATGGGATAGTCTTTATTATTACAAGATCCAGCTAGTTGATGGAGGCTACAATGCTGAACTTATTCATCAATTAACCTTGTCTTCTTTTACAGTGTGGTTACATGAATTAATTCTTTATGTAAATACTCTGCAACACTGTGTAGTGTTTTCTATCTACTCACGTGTAAGTTCAAGGGTAAACTTGTTTACCCATGAACCTGGCTGTGGGTTGTTTCAAAAACTCCCCTATTGAACACTTGCAATGTCTATTATTTCTTTTGAAACATCTCTGTTGTATTGTGCTCAAATTTAAATGAACATCTTTGTTGTTTTATTGCATGTTTTTATTAAATCTGAAATTTTATATCATTTACTACACCTACAAGAAGAACAATTATGGCTGCCCCATAGCAAGAACAACCTATAGAACAAACAATAGGTTGTATGTTTTACCCTAATTTAATGGATGAACCTTCCTACATAATACTACCTGAATGTGCTAATGACAAATTTGAATTAAATTCCAATTACATCAACTAGTTACCAAAATTTCATGGATTTGAAAAAGAAGATGCTTATTGGTTTTTAAAAGAATTTAATGAAGTTTGTAATATGATGAAAGTACCAAACATGTTTGTTGATGCAATTAAATTATGATATATGCCTTTTGCTTTAAAAGATAGTGCAAAAAGATGGTTATACAATTTACAACTGAATTCTATTATTACTTAAAATCAATTTTGTTCTGAATTTCTAGGAAAATACTATCCAATGCATGTCACAATTAAAAGGAAAAATGAAATTTTAAATTGTAAAAAAAAACCAGAGAACCTTTCTGGAAATATTTTGCAAGGTTTCATGACCTCCAAGCTCAATGCCCACATCATGGAGTAGAGAGAGTGACCCAAATTCGAACTATTTATGAAAGAATTGATTATCACATAAAGACACTCTTAGAATTTTTTAGTCAAAATGGATTTTTGAACCAAGGAATAGATAATGCTTAGAAATTTTTAGAAGATCTAACCAAATGAACTACCCAATGGGAGAGTGCTGCTAAAGTATGTCAGGAACAAATTCCTACCCCTAGGGGAGTCCATATTGTTGAACCACATGTTGCTTTAAAAGCTAAAATAGCTAGTTTAATACATAAAATTGATGAACTACAACTTAAACAAAAGATTGAGCCTACCATGCCTAAATGTACAAGTTGTTTTACCATAGGTCATGTTGTAAAGGACTGTCCTATTTTAAATGACTATGAAGATGTTAATACTTTATTTTATAATCAACGTAACACCAACCTCAATCCTACTTATAATCCTAGATGGAGTAACTATCCTAATTTTTCATGGAAAAACCTAGGCTAACAACCACCTCAATTTTTCATTGAACAAAACACAATGAACAATAGTTCTTTAAATTTAAATCACAACCAACCTATTCATGATCAAAATGTTGAGAAACAATTAACAATCTTAATGCAAAAAGTAGAAATAGCATTAAAATTTAATCCTCAAATTATTGCACATGATCAAACTATTAAAAGAATTGAGACACAATTGAACCAAATATCTAATTCACTTACTCTTAGAAACAAAGGTGCTCTTCCAAGTTAATCTGTTCAGAATCCCCGTTTATCTGATGGGCACATAGCTCATGGAGGGGATGTGCAACACCACATAGCTTAAGCCAATGAGACTACAGTTTAGTGGTGTCTGTTTATAAATCACCTAGTTTTCTTGTGAGCCATTAAAATTCCATAAGCATAGATACATAGGAGTACTATTTTTATTTCTTTTATATTATTTTTGTGAAGAAAAAAATATATTATCTCCTTGTATAACACTTGTATTTAATTTCTGCAATATTACTTATGCATTTCACATGCTTCATCCTATTAAGTTCAATGCATTATTCGACATGCATCACATTTTCATGTTTGATGTTGGGGATGTTTATTATATTTCATATTTGTCTTGAATTTTCCTATCTACACTAAACTTTTCCATTTACATTGAGAACAATGCAAAGTTTAAGTATGGGAGGGAAGGTTTATATTTATGGTTTATGTTTAAGTATGTTTAAAATGTTCAAAATTTTTAAAATTTTCTCTTTTCCGATATTTGTGATTTTCGTTGATTTTAACACCTTTAATATCTTTTATGTTTTTACTTAAGAACAAACCTTGAGGAATGTAAATTTCAAGTGTTGCTATTAGAATTAATGGGAAGACCCTATTTTATTGAGAGGAGAATGTCCAGAGCCAATTCCAAGTAACCTATTGCCTTAAATGAGATGGATTTCAAATTAACTTGTGCAATGGGTTGAGTCTTCCTATTTCATTTGAATTAATACCTTGTTAACCTAGTTTTCTAAAGTGAATTATTTTTCTTTCTCATTACCTTGTTTGAGTGGAGAGATAAACCTATGCCGAGTGCCACCATAAAAATGATCATGATATGAAAAATTTTCCATTTTGGGGACATTATCCTAAGGTACCTCCCAAACTTTTCTGAGTTAGAGGTTATGTGAAGAAAGGTAGCAAGGGTCTGAGCTTTAATGCACCATGGAGTTCATTTGGGAATTAGGCCATAGAGATATAAGGTGGTGAAATTAATCGAATAAGGGTTATTTATTAGTTCTAAGAGTGCAATGCTAGTTATGTCATTTACTTTGTGTTATTTTGGAAAAAAAAAAGAAAAAATGAAGTATTGAAAAAAAAAGAAAAATCAAAATCAAAAAAAAAAAATGTATTGAAAAAAATATTGAATGAAGATAGAAAGAAAAAAAGAGAAAAAAAGAAAAGAAAAAGGAATCAGAAAAATTTAAGGGATCAATGTCAATATGGGTAGAAAAGGGAAATATTTGAAGTCACTTGGGATGTGAGAATGAAGCAGAATGATATTATATCAACAAATTAACATTTTGAGTGATGGTGCATTATTGCCTTATCCCTTGTCTACCGGCTAGAGCATTTTCCAATATCTTAGAAAGGAAGAGAGTATCTTAAATTACCCTCTTTTGTTGGTGAGATGTGTGTTTTCTTTAATGATTTAATTTCTGATTGAGAGTGGTGAAGGTGTGAATTCCTCTGGTTCTCATGAATAGGTGACTTCTTGTTCACATTTTAAAATGAGTTTAATCGATTTAAGGGCAAGGAGAGAGAGTGTTGTAAGGCTAAGTTACCTCATTCCCCTGAAATGTTTATAGTAACAAGTGATTCAAATGATCCTTTGGTTGACTCTATTTTCCCTTCTTTCTCTCGGTTCATCCTCTGCAGAATTTGAGAAATATTTACTTATAGAAATAATTTAGAAAAAATCTAGTAAATTAAGGAATTTAGGAAAATTGATATAACAATTTATAAATCATTATAACGAATTTTGAATTTGTCACTTATTAGGAAATTTTTTGAAAAGATTTAATCATTAAGATTATATTTGGAAAATCTAAGATTTAACATGTTGCAAAATCGTTATAACGATTTTTAAAACATTATAACAAATTTTTTGGAACACCGATTTGGTACAACAAATCTTTTCAATATAGCGAAAATTGTAAAAAATGTTATAACGATTTTAAAATTCGTTATAATGATTTTGGACTAGTTTTAAGTTAAGTTTGCATCTATAAATAGGAGCCCAATTCATCATTTTTACACATCATTCACTCACAAATTTTCACTCTCCTTCTCATGGCTCTGGTGCTCACGTCTCGGACTGGTTCAAGGGATTTTTGTGCTTCGGTGGGAGGAGATCTTGAAGGCGCAAAAGCTTAAAGTTTGATTTCTGCGCTCCTTCAAGGTGAACACATTCTAATTGTTCTGAAAGGGATTGGTTTCATTTTTCTTTTGTTGGTTTGACGTGTGTTCAACCTAAACACACGTGAGTACTCTGTTTTAGAGCGGTGGGTTGAAGAGTTTGACCTTAAACTCTTGTTAGTTAAAGAGTTTGACCTTAAACTCTTGTTGGTTGAAGAGTTTGACCTTAAACTTTTGTCGATTGAAGAATTTGACCTTAAACTTTTGTCGATTGAAGAGTTTGACCTTAAACTCTTAGTTTTGTATTGATTGGAGGGTGCAATTACAAACCCTTGTTGTAGTTGGTTGGATGTTCAACCTTAAACACTCAGATTGTAATAGTTTTAATAATGATTAGACTAAACTCAAGCTTCTTAAGCTTGGGGGTGGACATAACCAGTTAGTGAACCACCTAAAAAAAATTTGTGCTTTTATTTCCACATTCTTGTTACTGTTTCTGCATTGAATCAACTATACGCACATTATTCTATTTCAAAATTTGTACTCGATTTTATTTCAAATTATTCATTTCAATTCCGTATCGTTTTCAATGCATATTTGATTAAACAAAGGTGCTCTTTGTATTTCGTTTACTTTCTATTTTTGGTTAAATTCATACGAAAAATCATTTGAAATTTTAAAAACCATTATTCGACCCCACTCTAGTGGCCGTGTTCGATCCTAACATCAACAAATATAGCCAATCGATAGGGGAGAAGTCTAGCAACATTCTGTGGAATTGTCACAAAGAGTGGAGACATTTTGCCAATCAATATATTTGATTGGAAACATATGCCTAAGACATGTAAAGAAGAGATGCACTCACCAAAATACTAGTATAGTAATCATGATTTTGTATATATATATTACATGCGTAATTGATAGTAAGATTTAAATTATGATTGATATCATACTTTTTACATGATTTATAAGAAAAATATGATTTACCACTAGACCTTGTACTTCATCAATGAGTCTTGAAAACCATTGGGAAGGATTGGAAGACATGGAAGTATTATCTGCACAAAAAATAGTTGAAAAGTGGAGGAAGTAACAATTCTCCAAATGATCATGTCGTGCCTATACAATGGCACAAATTAGTAGAGTATTGGGGTACACTTGCATTTGAGGTATGTAATTTATGTGAAAATTGATAAATTTTAATTTAGTTATACATATTCACTATTTAATTTAGTTATTGTTTACATAACAATTGCATTAAATATAGGAAAAGAGAAAAAAGAATAAGAAAAATTGATCGAAAATGATTTCCATACATTGTATGGAAGCAAGTATAGCAAAACTTGCTAATGATTATATAAGTCAAATAAGTATTTATTGTTGTTTATATTGTTATATATTATAATTATGATCATAAGTTTTCTTCTATATATAGCACCAAGAAACTGGTAAAAAGTTAGATAGAGGTGATATTTTTATTATGAGTAGAAGTCGAATAGATAGTTTTATAATTGACAAACATTCTCAAAAGACAATGGTAAGATATTTCCCTTGAATGTCTACATTATTATACTTTTCATTAATTGCTACAATTTACTTGTATATAATTATATCATACTTTCCTGTAGAATCAAATAAAAGAGATTAAAACTCTAATGAGTCAAGAGAAAGGTATTGATAATCTTGTTATATCTTGTGACGATGCATTTGGAAAAGTTGTTGGAGGAGAACAACGTAGTAGAGTACATTGTTTGCGCATGGGACCAAGACCAATGGATATTATGAGATAATAACAACAAACATCATCATACACTTATCATAATAATATGCAAAAGGTTAGAGAAAATATAAGGACACTACAAGAAAATCAACAAGATCATAGCAACCAAATGCAACAATTCATGATGGAGATGAATTATAAGATGCAACAAATTTTTCAATAGATATGTATATCATTAAATATGATGTAATTGATTAGAAATTAAAATTTTGTCATTAATTCCTTGTAATATCTTAGATTGTCCCCTACAATAAGTCCAAATCAATTTTCTTATCAAAGTAGTCATGCTCTTCCAACATAGGTATAAATTGCCATTCAATTCATTATGTATTATGTGATTGTTATTAATGTTATTACCTATTTCAAGTATAATAGCTTTTCTTTTTAATTGTAGGGTGTTAATCTTTTTTCTCCTAATGTTAGTGTCTCAAAATTCATCACCAATAATACCAGAGCAACAGGAAGATGAAGAGGTACTAAATAAATCTACTAAACTTCACTTACCATATTTACAATTACTTTTCTTAATTATTACAAATAACTATCTTATTTTTTACAATTGTAATTAAATTCAATTACTAGATAGTAGTCCTCCAAATTCTAACAATAAAATGAATTCACTAGATTATCACAACCAGGTAATAAAATAGTTAATAATTAACAAGTATTGGGCATTTCATATCAATAGAATGTTATGTTATTAACGTTATTGTATGATGTTCTAAATGCAATACATTCCTTGTATTATTTCAAATGAAATAAAACCACAACTAAGGTATTTCTATTAAGTGAGGATCTCAACAAAATACTAATGGAAAGTCCTTTAGGCCCAAGATTTTGTAATGTCATGGTGAAGGTTGCTTTGAAGTGACAAGCAGCATTGTTTCGCCCATATGAACAAGCCAAGACAATTAGAGATGCACAAGGATGCAACATAGTTTCATCTAGTCGATTTACAAAAAAAATAGAACTTGACAATATTGTGTAATAATTTCTTGTAAATAATTAATTATGCAACTAATATTATTAATTATAAATGACTTTTGGTATATTATATAGTTGAATGTAAGTGTTACTTAATTTCCTTCTTCATTAAATTAATGTAATTATTCAATGAAACAAATGAACAATTAAATCTAGGTATGTAATTTGTATAGAATTTTTTTATTTTTTTTGGGAAAAGGTAATAGATTTTCCCATTGATTTTAACAAAATGGGCGACAGATTTATCCATCACCTTTTCATACAAAAGGTGATGAATGTGACTAACGTCTGTCACATTTTCCCTTATTTTTCTACTAATTTAAAGTGAATAGGTGATTGATTATTCCATCACTTTTTCATACAAAAGGTGATGGATTTACCTTTTTTTTCAATCAATTTTAAGGGAATAGGTGATGGATGTGATGGATTTTTAAGTGTAAAAGGTGATAGTCTTTTGGTAAAAGGTGAGGGACCCTCACCTTTTCTCAGTTTTCTTATAATGATTGCATGCATTAATCATCCATTACGCTTTTTAATAGGTCATCCATCATGGCTATTAACATGTTGCATACATGCATGCATTTTATTTCAAAAAAAAAACAATAATCTCTATAGTCACTTACTAGCTAGGGTTGCAAAAGAAAGGGGGTTAGCAAGGCAGCCGCTCCCTACCTATCTCCTTTCTATAGCCAATCACGTCTTTTCTCTTTGGTCTGTCCCAAGTGGTGGACCCAAGTTTGAGAGACAAGTCATATTCTTAAAGGATGTTATCTGTACCTATGGGATGAAATTCTACCATACTTGGAGTGAAACCTGAGCCTGACGGTTATACTCATCCCATTTTTCCTACCCTTTGAACTGTAGATGAGGGTGAAGATAGTCCCACAGAGTGTCATGTATTCCCCTGAAAGTGTCTAAGTATAAGCATTGCTTGTGAGTCACCAACAAAGGAAAATTTCTTTTCCCTAAGTGAAACCCTCTGACACTATATTTTCGTTTCTTCTAAGCCGAGTGCCAGTAACAATGGGGAATTATCAATTCACATTGCCCTTAGGTGAGGAAGACCTTGATATTTAGGAATTTTTCAACTAAGTCATCTTGTTTGTCAATAGCAAGTTAGCTACAAACCATCCATAAATATTTATATAATGCTACAACATTTGTTTAAACAAGTTCACATATATACAACACTCTTATTGCACAAAAAATTACAACACCAGTTTTGAACAATGTATTTCAAATGAACGAATTTACAATACATTCGTCGAAACAAACTTGACTACAAATGCTTTTTGGATCTACAACACTTGTATTATTCCTCACCAAACATTTTCACTTGTAACAGAAATGCAAATTGGAAAGGAAACATTAATTAATATAAACACATGATAGGATTGAACTCATCGCGGTTGGACCGATAAATGTGTCGGTTTTACTAACAAGTGAAACAATGCACTAATTCTAGAATAAAAATAAATATAAGGAAACAATATCATGACAATTGTGATGGGTTAAACCGCATTCATTGATATGACTGAACCTTCGATGGTTAGACCGGCCCAGTAATATCAAAGTAAATAGTAATATGCAGAACTAGTATGAGAGATGTTTACAAAGTTTACATTTACATTGACTAAGGATGCATTTGGTGATTACTTTTTTTAACTTTGAAATTTAGATAAAGTTAAAGTTAGGATTAGTTTCATAATGGAGTTAGAATTCTATAATAATTATATAGTAATTTAAGTTATAAAAATTTATATATTAAAATTTATATAGTAATAATAAGAGTGATTTTAAAAGTCGAAAAAAGTTGAAGTCAAAAATCCACAGTAAATTTGGAATTTGTGAAATGTCACAATTAAAAAACCTCTTAATACATTTTCTTTTCACACAAATCCCTACTGCTTTCAATTCTTTCTGTTATATATCTCTATTTATCTTGTAATTTACTTATATATGATATTGTAATATATTAGCATTTTTGTGTATTGTAGGTAATTTCACGTTAGCTAAATATCTTTTGTCATTTTTATATAATCTCTGTTTAAAAAAATCTTATCTTTTGTTACTGATTATCCAAATTCCACTTGTTCCAACACACACGACAGGTGAGTACAAAAGCCTTTTTAGTAGGCAGAAGAAAAAAAGCAGGAGAGACTCTCTAGAAGCATTCTCAATATCTGGTTTGTTTGAACACAAGAGACGATCATATCTATCTAAAACAAGAAGAATTCCAGTCGATGATTACACACACCGACAAACTCAAATTCATGTAGAGAAGACAAACTCAGAAAACAGAATTTAAGTGATGCGTGAAGCTCAGACGCCTTGCGACATTGTTATTTGTTACACAGCTCACCACAAGATACAAATCTCTGAAAATAAAGTACACATAACTTACAAAAAAAATACTACGATGAGAGGATGACCAATGATTAACTAGTATTCCCATTTCTTCAGCTCCATGCCATCTGGCGGGGTGCATTCCACCGTCTTTTTTCCAACCTCTTGCCAGTTTGTGGAGAGAACAGTCCCATGGGATTCCATCTGCCAAAAATAAACACAATTACAGTAGAAGAAAAAAAGTTCCGGCAAATTGTACATCACTATAACATAATTGATTTTTCACTCAACATTGAGAGAAAACCTATGTTTGAACCTCAGCCAAAAAAATGGGATAATTTGCATCTTAGTTACAAACCTTCCCAAAAGCAAAAAAAAAAAAATCTGATCACTATTCCCCTATCAAGAAATTGTTTTTCCCGTGGATGACGATGACTCTTTCTGTGGGATCATGATTTAAGTCCACAAGGACCAAGGTGTTAAGAAATTGGTTTGTTATGTGTTAATTTTTATGATGAACAAAATAATGGTTGAATGATTTGTGTCAAAATAATAAAATGGTTCATAATGATTTCTATCTTACTATAGTTAATATTCTATGTTAAGGAGGAGTTGATTAAACTTGGAATATTGGAAGAAAAATCAGCTAAACTTAAAATAATTTACTTTACTGAATTTTATGTCAGTACATCGGAGTAGAATCTCAAAATCCTGTGAAAATCACAGATGAAATCCTAAAAATCACAAAAGAAAAAGTACATGTGAAACAACCCCTAGATTTGAAAATGACAAGTATCCTAAACCTGTTTATAAGTTAAAGAAGACACTTTATGGACTAAAATAAACACCTAAGTATGAAAGACTAAGAGATTTTCTGTTGGAGAATGATTTTTCGGTAATAAAACATGTTTATAAGTTGCCATGCAATATATCAATGCATCTCCTCTTACTTTGTTTTGTTTTTGGTGGTTCAATCTCACCACTCGACCTTATCATCCAATGTACCACCCTCTTCATTAATAATAGTAATAAAAAAAAATAAAAAAAAATAAATAAATGAATAAAAGGTATATCAAAATATAAGAATAATAATAAATAAATAAAATGATAAAATTGTGATAGTCAATTTTTGAAATATGGAAATTCCAAAGTCCAGAATTTGGAATTCCAATTTCAATCTCTAGTCTACCACAATAAATAAAAACATAAATTAAATTAAAAATGATAAAATAATAAATAATAAATATAAATATATATAAATAAAAAAATAAAATAAAATAAAGAAAAAAAAATTCTTTGTTTTAAATTTTTCTTTTCATTTCTTTTATTTGTGAACTTTCTTTGTAATTATGTGATCAAGTTGATGTGGGTACCCATCTCTTCACTTTCTATATCACCATCAAAGCATCATGTTGTATTTTATTATTTTGGGATCAATGTATGACGATAGGGGGAAAAAAGAATTACCTAGTAGGCTTGTTTACTTTCATTGCTGCTTGATGTATATAAGTTGTTTGAATGTTATCAATCACACACATACCATCTCTTTGCTTAAGTGTAATTGCATTTTGTGAGAGTCATCTATCAATATTTACTTGTGATTTAAACGAAGCACCAGTGACTATTTTATTCTACTAAATTCATTCCTATACTCTCATTTATATATGTGAACTTAACCATGTGGTCACCAAGTGTGTATGCAATTCTGACTCTAATTGTAATAGCTTCATTAGCATTTAAGGACGAACAAAAAAGGACTGGCATGTCATGTGAATATCATTTAGTTTATTGTAGTAATCTGATGATTTCCTTGCATGACAATTTCTATCTCATTAGTGCTTATGTATGATTACATATCCTAGTTTTGATATGTAAGTAAGAGAAAGTACTTTTAATTCTCCATTCCATAAATCTATTTATACATTAACATAGATCTTGTGTATTGTGGAGATAATGCAGGTATGAGAGGGAATAAAGACCTACTCGTGGCTCTATTTTTTTTAGGTGCTTAGTATGAAAAGGGAAAGAAGAAAGAAATTGTTGTTCAAATTATCATCAGTTCAACATTTTTATTTTAGTTTTTTGTTCAAGCTGGACCAGGTCTTCTCTCTCTCTCACCTTTACCTTATCTCATTTGTGCATCATATCATACTTTCTACATTGAACTTGTGTAAAACACCTAATTATAGTGAAACTCTTAAGGTCGGGCCTTAAAAAGTGGATTAGCCTTAGTTTAAGATGAACCACTATAAAATATCTGTATTCTTTTTACTTTGCTGAATTGATTATGTTTTTACTAAAAAAATTGATTTTAATTTACTATTCACCACCCCTAATGAAGCCTTGATCCTAACACCACCCCCCCAATACACACTCATAATATCTTACACACAAAAAGAATGAATTGTTACATGTTTCCTACCCAACTGGAAAATATCAAAAGACAGATCCCAAGACTATAAAAGAAAACAGAAGCCAATTGATTGCTGCTAGTGTTTACCATAGGAATCCAACAATAGTATCTCTAATGTCTATCGGGAGGCTGTGCCAAGGATTTTGAATTGCAAGTTTCCGGTGCATGATTGGTTAAACTAAGCTATAAAGCTTATGATATTCAGAAAACCACTCCGTTTTAGCCTTTTTGTTTGACTAGATATGCCAAACTTATGTTTCTTTGTAATTTTGCCTGATGACAAAATTAGGCTTCATTTTCAGCAAAAGAACATAGTTGTCATTTATGCACCTTTGCCAACCTTTTAAATTTAGATTCATTCAACTGTTTTACAAATGCAATAGTTATTTATATTTATTCATGTCAATCAAATGGATTAAATAAAACTAGGTATATATGATCTTACAAAAGATTTATGCATCGCTCGTCGTGTATCATCATCTGCATCCTGATATATGTCCTGAAACATTTTGTTTAGCGCTGCATCACCATTAAGCTTTTCCTCCTTTTCCTAATAATAAAGTGAACAAATAATCATAAACCAAATTGTGATTAGAAATCTAGTAAGTGTGTCATACCCCACTGGAAATACCAATACCTCTTTCTTAACCAGGGCTTCAAGCTTATCCCAGTCTTTTTTGGACTTTGAAGAAGGGTAAACAGGTTTTGGTCCAACTACAAAATCAATACATGAATTATCAGATCCTTTGTGCCAGCAAAATGCACATGTGCATCGAGAACCACTAATATTGTATTGGATAGAAAAACTTCTTTTATAAATGCAGTACTGTATGTGTGAAGTTCGCAGCAAGACAATCAATCATTACAAAACAGATTTCCCTACCCAAAAAAACTAAGAACCATTCATCGGTTAGATGTTAACACACCACATGGTAGTAATTAAATTTTGAAACAAATATAAACCTATGAATCCAAGAACCAAAAAATTGTTAGTAGTATCAGATAATACCATTGATTCAAGGTGAGAAAATATCATACTCGAAGTCTCAAAACATATTCCGCTATTGGTGAGGTCAAGAATCCCATTAGGTTCTAGTAGTTTGGCAAAATTGAATACTTGAATTTATTTATTATATATATTTTGAAATTCAAATTTGTTGTATTTTTAATTTATTATAATTTATTTATAGTGAAATATAATAAATAAAAAATAATGTATAAAATTTAATACAAAAAAGGACAAGAAGTTTGTTTGTGAAAAACCAAGATTTGTCTACACTACATACAGAAGATATAAAGGAGTGATAACATCAAGTGAGGTCAAATCTCAATTATGATAAATGAGGCTCTTAATTAGGAAATTAAAAATAGTTTTAATATTATAATTTTTGTATTTTAGGTTTTCAATTAGTGATGCAATTTTTTTTTTAACTTTCATGAAGGAGGATGTGGTCATCTTGATAGCCAAGTTAGAGGACCAATGCTTAAGCACCTTGACCCCTTACCAACACTACAAAAGTAGCATTTGGAATCGCATTTCCATCGCAGCTTTTTTAGAAAACTGCTTTCTTCAAAGAATGTTTCCAAATGTGCAGTTGTAACTTTTTTTGAAAATGCAACTTCTGCATTTCAATTCAAATTTAGTGCCTTTCAAAAAGCTATGGAAAAGCTATGAATATACACAAACAAGCTAGATGGAAATCAGTTTATGGATATTCAAATTATAGAAGTCAATTTATGGAAAAGCCATGAAACATTATCTTTAGTTTTGAAGATTATCTATACCTTTTTTGCCGTTGAATCACAAGAAATGGGTGGAATTTGCATATTTATAAGCAAACAAGACCTTTATTAACTAATGCAGGACTAAACCCACAATACCCTAATATATCATTTATTCTCAGACTCCTCAAGTTGGAACATCTAACTTGTAACAAACTTAATAACACAACAAACTCAATAATAACTTAAAAACTTAAATATAGTAAATACATTGAAAAGAATAAAAACCAATTCTTGTAGTAGTAGCGGCAACCAAAGGCAATAGTGAATACTGATTGATCCAATTATACAATGACCATAACATAACACTTAACACTCTCCCTCAAACAAGAAAGTATAAGTCAACCATCCTCAACTTGTTACAAAGTTCTTTGAATGATCCATTAACCAAGGCCTTGGTGAAAATATCCGTTCATTGTTTAACGGATCGAGTATAAGGAGTGCAACTAGTGCCTACAAGACAATGTTTACAACGTAAGTACAGTAACCTAAGGTAGATTTTCTATCTACCATATCACTTGCATATACAGAATCAAAATAGGCTATAACATGAGAGTGTCCATGTTTGGAGTAAATTAAGCCCTTTCCCAGACTCTGTTTTGATGTAAGCCAAAACTCTCATTACACCTAACCAATGGACTTCTAGTGGTGCCTACATAAATTCACTCAAAACACTTATAGCATAGGAAATATCCAGTCTTGTCACTATAAGGTAAATCAACTTGCTAATAAGCCAATGATACCGACCAGCATCCTCAAAAGGTGTAGAGGACTTATCCCAGAATGAAGGATTCTACTCAACAAAAGTAAACTAAGGCTTGCACCCTAACTATTCTATCTACTTTAATATATCAAGTGCATACTTCCTTTGAAATAAAATGATATCATTCTTTGAATGAGCAATCTCTATACCAAGAAAGTAACGTGGCTTTCCTAGATCGTTTATAGCAAATTGTTTGGCTAAGTGCTGTTTGGTCTATAAAATGCACTTATTGTCATCACCTGTTAATAAAATGTCATTCACATATACTGTTAGTATAGTGCACCTCCCTAAGTTTTTCTTAATAAAAATGAAGTGATCAACAACACACCTCCAAAAACCCCAAGAAAATATAACAGAGTTGAACTTAATAAACCAAGCTCTTAGACTCTACTTGAGTCCATAAATGGCTTTCTTTAAGAGACAAACTTGATTTTCCCCTAGAGCAACAAAACCCAAGTGGTTTCTCCATAAAGACTTGTTCATCAAAATCCCCATAAAGAAAGACATTGGTGACATGAAGCTGTACCAACGGCCATCGATGATTAACAGCAAGAGAAAGAAGAATGCAAATGGAGTTGAGCTAGGTTACAAGAGCAAAGGTCGCTTCATAGTCAACCCCAAAGGTTTAGGTAAACCCATGGGCAACTAAGCGAGCTTTGTATTGCATAATGCTACCATCTAAATTGTGCTTAATAGTAAACACCCAACAACTACCCACAAGAAGTAGGGTGAGACACAAGTTGCTAAGTACCTCAATCGTGCAAAACCTATAACTCATGTAATATAGCATTCTTCCAAAAAGGAAAGGTAAGTGCCTCACGATAATCTTTGAGAATAGATTCCATAGAAATGGAAAGAGCAAAAATGGCAAAGGAGCAAGATGAGCATAATAAACAAAGCTAGAAATAGGATAAAAGGTAGAAGCTCGAGTATCTTTCTGTAAAACAATAAGTAAATCCATGTTAGAAGGGGTAGGACCCCCAATTGGAGAAGAGACATTAGTTTGGGGAGCCATAGTCAAAGGTGTCAAACGACATCACTAGCAAAGCTGTAATGGCTACAGTGGCAATGACAGAATAGTGGAAACTAGTGATGGAACTAAAGGCGATGGGAGAGCACTCAGGTCAATAGGAGTAAGGCATGGCATGGGATCCTCCAAAGGAGCAGACAAACCAGAAAAATAGGAAGTACTCCTAAGAAACACAACATCAAAAGAGACAAAACATCGACGCATTGAAGGATGATAACACCGATATCCTTTTTGACTACAAGGGTACCCAACAAAAATACACTTGAGAGAACTAGGAGAGAGTTTGTCAAAACCAGGAGTGAGATTCTTGACATAAGCAACACATCTAAAAACTTGAGGAGGTAAGGAGGACAACTCACGATCAAGGAAAAGACGTCACAAGAGAATCTCTCTGCCTAAAGGAGAGGAAGGCATATGGTTTATGAAGTAACAAGCAGTAAGCATTGCATCAAACCACAAATACTTAGGCACACGCATCTCAACTATTAACGTGAGAACAACATCAAGAAGATGACAATATTTATGCTAAGCCACACCATTTTATTGAAAAGTATGGATACTAGTCTGATGGAGAATGCCATGCTGCTCACAAAATAATTATACATCAGAATGAAGAAACTCCAAAGCATTATCAACGTGAAAATTTTTTGGAATAGTAGAAAATTGATTTTTGATTTCATCAAGAAAAGTAACAAGTACATCAGCAAAATGTTAACGATTCTTTAACAAGTACAACCAAGAAATACGAGAGAAATCGTCAACAAAAACTACATAATATGAAAACCAAAAAAAGACAACACAAGAGAGGTCCTAGATATCACAGTGAGCCACCTCAAACGGATTCAAGATAGAAGACAACTCACAACTGATATAGGTAGCAAGAAATTGTCTACCCATAATACAAAACTCATACTAAAGAGGACTAATAGAAATGGACAAAAAAGAAGCCCAAAGCTTACTAAAGGACGAATGATCCAAACACTGATGCCAAAGGAGAAATGAATCACCAGGTGTCACAACCGCTAAAAGATCAGGGGATGCAGTTTCCTTGACCAACATATAGACACCACGACCATGTTTAAGGCCTAAACCAATTCTTCACTGTCTACCAATCCTAAAAGATGCAATGAAACAGAAAAAAACAGACAAAACAGTAAAGTTACTTAGTAATGGAACTAATGGAAAGTAAAATTAACAGAAAATTTAGGTATGTACTGTACATTTTGAAGAGTAATGTCTGTTGTGGGAGTCGCAATGCCAGCCCTCGAAATAGAACATGAGCAACCAATCAGCTAAAGTGACAGACGTAAGTGTGAACAATTAGCAAAAAGGTGCTTAAAAAGTGTAGAATCACTTGGAATGTGGTGTAAGACATCAGAATCTATTATCCAAGGACTATCAAAAAGCATACTTGAAAGGAGAACATGAACAGCAGTGGTGGAGGAACATGAGCAGCAGCAAGATATTATGTTCATCAGTATACTAAGCATGCAACATCTCCTATATCAACTTTGCAAGATGGAGGTGAGAAAGACTATAGGAGATGAAGCCATCAACACTATTTAGAATCCAAGAGATGACAATGCAGTCAACAACATACCAATTAGCATATTCCTTGGCTTTAAAGGATCATTCTAGAGATGATGCTCATACATGTGAGCTGCCGGAAAAATTTCAAAAGTCGAAGCCTAGTGGAAATAGTTAACCTCATTTAACTTGATAGTAGTTGCACTCAACCAAGTAGTGAGAAAGGGGGCAAATGACTCCATTAGCAACCGAAAAAAAAACTAGCACACCTAGGCAAAAATTGAACAGGCAACGCAAGTGCACGAATGAATTGGCCAATTGGACGATGGACTGTCAACAAGCTTCGTCATGCAAAAAAGAACTACCAATGCACGAATATGAGTGAAATTGCTTGGAAGATGAAACAACAGATGCAGCAAGGGCCAACAACAGACAAGCTAAAATAGGCAACAATGAGGAACCCTACTGAGGTGATTCCCAAACCTAGATAGAGAGAAAAGACAAGTGGAGAGATCAACACCACATCACATAGGTAGTAAGGCTAGCGTAAGCGAGAAAGAAGGGTGGGAAGGAGGAAGTGCATGAGAGACCTTCAACACCCTAGCTCTTGATACCAAGTTGAAACTAGGGCTACGTTTGGAAATAGCTTTTTCAACTCTGGGAGCAATAAAAAGTGATTTTTAATGATTTCCTTTCCAAACGTATTTTCCCTACATCAATCGTCAAGTTGTTCTAAATGACAAGTCATGATGAGTTTGTATGGTTGTAAATATATTTATAATATTTGTATATATTTTAATATTTAAATAAGTGATGTTAATGTTGAAATTTTATTTTTTAATATTAATGTAATTGAATGTCATGATGAGGTTAATATGAAAAAGCTGTCTCGGGAATTTGCCCATGTCATCATGAATTTGGGAGTAAACCTCCCAAATGAAACCTAGGAAAGAAAGTCATTAAGATTTTCCATTACACTAAAGAGATATAAATCCAAGGAGTTCAATAAATAGATATGATACGATCCAATTAGCCAATAACCACAACACAACACTTAACTGCAATAAAACAAGTAAATGGATATAATCTACCCTTGGAAATTTTTTCCCTTTTTTTTATTTTTAACGCATTTTATCCTTTTTTATTTGATTTTTATCTTTCTTTCCCTTTTGTCCTCTTCTTTCTCTTTCTTTCTTATTCTTCGTTTTTCCCCTCTTTCCCTTTCTCTCTCTTCCTTTTTTTTCTTTTACTATCCTTCATTTTTTTCATCTCTTTATTTTCTTTCCCTTCTCTTCTCTTCTCCCTATTCAATTGCAACACCCATCAAGTTGTTGGGTTACACAAGTTACCATTGTCAAAAGGTGAAACCATATGGCAATATAAGAATAGTGTGTTCTTTTAGAAAATTGCAAGTGCTCTATGGCAAAGTCCACTGCTTGTTGGAAGCAATAGAGAAAAGTCATTGTGATCTCATCCTTTTCTCGTGTGACATTAAAAACAAAAAGCAATGATGATTCTAACGAAGGAGTTGGTAGCAACAAAGAGAGAGGGCTGCAAAACCTTTGTTGGTAGCAACTATAATGGGGAAGGAGTCAGGGTTTCTCCCCTATTTTGTCAGGGACAGCAAAGAGGTAGGGTCAAGCAAGAGAGGGTGCATATGAGCCAAGGGAAATAGAGGAATTTGAGCATAGGAGAGAAAGGCAACCAATGCAGGAATGGTGATTGTAACCTCTTGGGAATGAAATAGTCCCAAGGCCACAAAACAAAGACTTGGGGTAGAGAGAAAAAGAAATGAAAATGAAGTCACCACATTGTCTTTATAGGAAAAAAAATGAAAATTATGGCTGAAGAAAGCATACCCTTCATCCCAAGGGTGGAGATGTTAAATCTGCAAAGGAAAGTAAATGAAAATGGTTTGCAAATAGAGAAATCAAGGTAAAGAGTTTAAGGTACTGGTGAGAAAAGTGTTAGGCACTCCTAGCCAACCTAACTAAAGCTGACCTATCCATTGTGGTTGATACTCATGCATATTAAAACTAATTGGTGAGGAATGTAGGTAAAATCTAGCCACATGACAGAAAGGCATATAAAATACTTTGATGCAACTAAATAACATGTAAAAGTTATAGACTAAGTAAAGATTCATACTTCCAAGCCCAAGACTAACAGATAAAACAATGTTGAAAAACAGTCTATTGAGTACCCTATATGAGGGGAACAAGATTCTAATGGATAACCATTGACAATCCTACAGGTTCCTGCCCTCCATTCGAGTTAGGATTCAGATATTACCTGTAGGTACTCACTAGTGCAGTGGCTATGAAAGCTCGTTCACTCAATTGCCAAGGGTCGTAAAGGTGCAAAAAGGATGTTGCATGTGGTGACAATCGATGCTTAAAAAGGGGCTTGCCTTGGATACTTTTTCTTTAGGTGTGGTATACCCTCAAGACAAAAGTAAATGTCCTTATCTGTGACCTTGCACTTTTGTCGAATCGGTCACAACAAATTAAAATGACAGATCTAGATCTGGGAACAACTTTAAGGGACCATGCCTAAAAGGAGGAAAAAACAATGTAAAAGTTCCTCCTATTTGATGGCTTCACCAGAATCCAGCCAATCTCAACCAAACCACTGTTGTTGAAAAGCAGCATAGCGAGCGATGAAAATGATTTAAGTCACCAATGCCTAGTGGACTCATTGGGATTCGATCATAAGTAACTAGATCATTGATGTTGCTAAAAAGCGACACAACACCTAGAGAAAAGGCTAAGTACCTTGAGACTTGGTGAATTTGCTAGGGTCTTGGGCCACTAATGCTACCACTAGGTAGCACAGTGTTCGGGGAAAGAAAAGGTCATCAGGTGAGCCGATGAGGTTGAAAGAACTTCACTGTAATGATGAACTTAAGGTTCCTGGTCTGGTGGACTCGAAATCTTATCGAGGATGATCAAATTGCTAATGTTGTTAAAAAACAACACCACAACTAGGAAAATGACAGTTAGATCATTGGTGCTGCTGAAAAGTAGCCCAACAAATAGTTAGGTTAAGCCTCCAAGACCTAGTGGATACACTAGGATCCAATTAGGATTAACCGAACCGTTGATGATGCTAAAAGCAACACAGTGCCTGGGAGATGACAAGACGTCGAGTAAGTTGGTGAGATTTAAGAAAACTCACTAGATATATCGATGCAGTAATGGAAAATCTTGATCCACTGGACTCACCGGGGTCTGATCAGAAACAACTGGACCACTAATGCAGCTACATAGCAACCAGAAAAATAACCTAAATCCCTAGAACTCCATGACTTCACAAAAATTCGGTCAAGGATGATCGGATCGCTGAGGTTGCTAAGAAGCAACCTAACGAGCAGTGAGAAAAGTTAAGTCTCCCACTACCCAAACGACTCACTAGGATCCAATCAGAATTGATTGGATCGTAGATGCTACCTAAAGGCAGTATAACAATGGGGGAAGAACAAGATGTCAAATAAGCCAATAACGTTCAAAGAAGCTCACCAAATATGTCGACGCAATGATGGAAAATCCTGGTCTAGTGGATTCACTAGGGTCCAGTCAAAAATGATTGAACCCCTAATGCAACTACCCAATAGCCAACAAAAAAGGACTAAGTCCCTAGGATCTAGTTGCTCGTTAGGATCCAATTGGGGACAACTGAATCATTGATGCTACTGAAAAGCAACCCAACAAACACTAAAAAATGCTAAATCTCCTAATACGTATTGCATACACTAGGATCCCCTTAAAAGTGACCAGACTATTGATGCTACCTAAGGGCAGCACAGTGATCAAGGGAACAGAGGGAAGTCGAGTATATTGGCAGCATTGAATAAGCCCTACTGGGCATACCAACATGATGGTAAGAATCTTGGTCTAATGGATTCACCGGGATCTGGTCAACCATGACCAGACTATGGGTACAATTGCACAACATCAGGAAAAGACACTAAATCCCTAGGATCCCATGACTTCACAAGAATTCAATTGAGGACGACCGGATCACTAATGCTATTGAAAAGTAGCCCAACGAATGGTGAAAGAAAAGTTAAGTCTCCGAGATCCGATTAGGATTAACCAGGCCGTTGATGCTACTAAAAAGCAACACAATAGCTGGAGAGAAGGCCAAATCCACAAGACCTAATGGACTCACTGAGATCTGATCAAAGCAACTGGACTGCTAATGTTGTCAAAGGACTACATAGTAACTAGGGGATGATGGGACGTTGAGTATACCAGTAATGTTAAATAAACTTCATCGAGTGACCTAACACAACAATGAAGATTAGCATTCCTAGTCCAATGGACTCACCAGAATCTGATCAAAAAAGGACTAGATTGCTAATGCTACTGAAAAGTAGCACCACTGCAATTAGGAAAAAATGATCAAGTGTCAAGTTTAGAATCATACCTCTCATCCACTCATTCAACTTTTGAGGGTTAACAGTGATAGCAAGAAAAGAAAAGAAAAAACTAGGAGGTTACAACATGAGAGATGAGACAACAAGAAAGGGGTTGGACAAACCAACAACATTGGTAGTGACAAACTCGACGAGGGCCATTAATGGTGATAATGATTGAGACGAAGTGATCGCTAAGATTTCCCTTCTCCTTATCTAGAATTCTCTCTTTTAGAATCTCAAAAGCTAAGTTCTTGATACCATATTAAAACAAAAGAAATAGGTGGAATTTATATATTTATGAGTAAACAAAGCCCATATATATATGCTATATAAAAGATACAAAGCAACTTTAACTAATGTGAAACTAAACCTACAATACCCAAATACATCATTTATTGTCACATTTGCGTACACATGAAAACCATAAAAAAGCTATAAATAGTATTGCTTTTCAATAAGATCATTTTCTAAAAAGTTGTAAACTCAACTATTGTTCCAAATGCATCTATAAAAGGTAAAAGCATTCCATGTGAGGAAGTCACAAAAGGTATCCCACCACGAATTACAAAAGGAAAAGGTAAACTATCTAGAAAATGAATACAAAAAAATGTGCATATTTTTATACAATATAAAGCAAAATATGTAGTTATAATAAATCATTGATGCAACACATACCAAATGAACATGATGAAAAGCGATGATATTCCTCCACATCAAAAATAACTAATTTAGGAGGTTTTGGTCATGCTTATGAAAATGATTCTCAAATTTAGTGCAAACTAAGAGTAAAGAGCATGACTTGAATCTTAATGACAGTTAAGAGAGAAAAACTAGAGTTATTTAGCTTCCACAGTTTTCACTATTATAGAGAGATACATATATATACAACTCCTAACTGGATATCCATTTAGGACATAAATTGATCTAGAATATAACACTAACATTTAACACTTCCCCACAAGTTGGAGCATATATGCCAAGCATGCCCAACTTGTTACACAAATTCTCAAACACATCAACCCAAAAACCTTTAATAAAGATATCAACAACTTGATCTTCGGAGTGAGTAGAGAGTGTGGAAATAACTCCTTTGACAATATTGTCTCTAATAAAATGACAATCCACCTCAACATGTTTTGTTCTTTCATGAAAAGTTGGATTGCTGGCAATGTATATAGCAACTTGGTTATCACAGTACATAGGTATGGGCAAAGGTACTTTAACATCGAGCTCATGTAGTAAGAGGCTTTTAACTACACCAATTCAGAGGTGATTTGTGACATAAATTTGTACTTAGCTTCAGCACTAGACTTGGAGATGACATTTTGTTTCTTGCTATGCCATGTGACTAAATTCCCTCCAACGTAAGTACAACACCCAGAAGTAGACTTCTTATCAACCTTGTCCCCGACATAGCTCTATACAGAAGTCCTTTCCTAGGGATACTCTTTATGTAGGAAAACACACGAAGAGCCACTTGCTAGTGAATTTCTTTTAGAGCATGTATAAACTGACTAAGCAAATTAATTGCATATGAAATGGCTGGTCTTGTAATAGTTAAGTATATTAGCTTTCCCACCAATCTCCTATATCTTCCTGGATCTACAAACATAGGAGTCTTCATTCTAGAATGAATGGCTCTGCTCAATTGGTGTTTTTTCAGGTTTACATCCTTCAAGCCTTATTTCTTTCAATAAGTTTAAAGCATACTTCCTTTGGGATAAAGATAACTGTCCTTTGGAATAAGCAAGTTCAACGCCTAGAAAGTACCTTAGAGTCCTCATGTTCTTTGTAGCAAAGTGTCATCGCAAAAATCTTTGTGCTTTCAATATCCTAACTATCATCATCTGTTAGTAACATATCATCTACATATACAATAAGGATAACAATTCCTTTAGTAGTTTTCTTTGTAAATACTGAGTGATTAACCTTACAACTATCAAAGCCACCACTTCACATAACATTGCTAAATTTTTCAAACCATGCCTTCGGGCTTTGTTTGAGGCCATAAATAGCTTTATTAAGCATGCACACTTGAGTCTCCCATTGAGTAACATATCCAGGTGGTTGCTCCATGAAAACCTACTCTTCAATATTACCATATAAGAAAACATTCTTGACATCAAATTGTACTAAAGCCTAGGACTTATTGATAGCCACAGAAAGTGTCACACGAATGGAGTCAAGCAAGCAACATGAGAAAAGGTCTCACAATAGTCAATACCATACTCTTGTGAAAAACCTTGAGCCACTAGGCATGCCTTGTACCTATCAATCATATCATCTGGCCTTCATTTGATTGTGTAGATCCACCTACAGGAGACTACATTGGTTCCCTCAAGACAAGGAACCAAATCCCACGTGCCACAAGAAAGAAGAGTCATCATTTCCTCATCCATAGCTACCTTCTAATGTGGTATCTACAGAGCTTCTTGATAATCTTTGGGTAAAGATTCAGAAGAAATGGACAAAGTAAAGTTACGAAAGGTGAAACCAAGGTTAGCATAAGAAACAATTGAGCTAAAGGATGTTGAGTACAAAAGTGGATCCCTTTTCGAAGACCAATAGGTGGGTCATCTTAAGGTGGTGAGGAAATGGACTCGTTGACGGAGTCAAAGGAAAGTGTTGAGGTGGGATGAGTAGAGGGTCATGGTCTCCACCGATATACCTGTAACGTGGGCTGATGAGTGATATCTTGTACAAGTTGCTCTTTAGTTGTTGTGGCATGAGGACTTAGGTCACTTTCCAACTCAACCAGACATAAAATAGAAGTAAGACTTTGACTCAAAAGAGGGACAACCTCTGAAATAAGAATAGTAGCCTTATCAACATGAGTAGATTCACCCTTGAGATTAAAATAAACTTGAGACTCAAAGAATGTTGCATCCATAGAAGTATAATACTTCTAAGGAGGAGGATGATAAAGACGGGAGCTTTTTTGGGTGCGAGAATAACCAACAAACACACACTTAATGGACTTAGGGGATAACTTATCAAAACCAAGAGAGAGGTCCTAAACAAAACTAACATATCTAAAAACTCTAGGAATGATAGAAAACAACTTGACACCTAGAGTTAGACAATGAAGAGGAATGACTCCTCCTAAAGGTGTAGAATACATTCTATTGATCAAGTAGACAACAGTAAAAACAACATCAGACCAAAGGTGCTTAAGGACATTCATGTGCATCATGAGGGTGCGAGCTACATCAAGAATATGACGATATTTTCGTTCAATAACCTCATTTTGCTAAGAAGTATGAGAGCAAGTAGTCTGACGGATAATACCAAAAGAACAATAAATAACTTGAAAATCATGTTGCACAAACTCAAGTGCATTATCAGTTCTCAAAATTTTTGGGCAAATAGAAAAATGATATTTTATTTCAGCCAAAATAGTTTGAAAAACATCAATAACACTGACAATCTTTCAATAAATAAGCCCAAGATATACAAGAATAATCATCAATAAACACAATATAATATTTGTGACCCTGAATAAATGCAACACGACTAGGACCCACACATAACAATGAACAAGATCATACATACTTTTAGATAACACAAGATGCAATTGTCTAAAAGTAAGACGATGATGTTTTCCAAGCTAACATGACTCACAATCAAAAGATGAGATAGAAATCCATAGAAGAGTTTGACGAAGCTTTTGCCAAGATGGATGACACAACCAATAATGTCATAGAATTGAAGAGTTTGTACTTCATAAGTATGCAACTAGGCCACGAGGTACATCATCGCGGACCAGCAAGTATACCTTGCCCACACTCTTCTTACACCCCAAACAAATCCTCCAACTCATCTGCAAGTCCTGAAACGTAACATGAAATTGATAAAAGGTTACTAAACATAGTAGTTGAACAGTAATGACACCAATGGACAAAAGGTTGAAAGAAAACTCAAATACATAGAGGACGTCATTTAACCTTATTTGGGAGGAAGCCTAAACTACCCCCTTTCTAGAAATAAGGTAGGAACGACCGTCAGCAATGGTAACGGTGGACTTGTCGGTGATGATGAATAGATGCTCAAATAAGGAAGACTCACCTAAAATGTGAGAGAATACTCTCCAATCTATGACCCAAGGATCATCACTAGAGGCAAGCAGAGCAATGCTAACACTAGTACCTGGATGAGGTGAGGAGGAAGCCTAGGCGCTCATGGCAGTGGGTTCAAACACCTGTAACTAAAGGAGACACTCATAATCTACCTGCGAGATGGTAACATTAGAGCTAGGAGTGACATCAGTAATATTGATAGGTTTTTCTATGCTGGCATTGGCTTGCTATTTCAAATGAGAGAATTTAGTCCAATACTTCTCTAACTTGTGTCCAAATTTTCCACATCATTAGCATTTTGGGCATATTCAATCACCTCGTCCTCCTCCTAAAGATGTCAACTGGGCCATGCCGAATCGACACAACCTAATTTTTTCACAACTTGACACTATTCATGTCGTGCCTTGCATGATTTTTTTCGACTCAAGCACTGTCCATTAGCACGACCCAATTGGATCGTGCCAATCAATCGTATTGTTGACTGTGCCAAATCGTGTCAGCCTAGTTTTATTTTTTATTTTATTAAATAATTAATATAATATTAGTGTTATACATTTATATAAGGGAACAGATTCTCTAATTGTGCCACTAAAGTGTCATCTCTAGTGATGCCACTTTTGAACAGTCTAGATTAAATGTAATTAACTATATAAACCATTGTGTATATAGTGAATTTCTTCAATGAACAGTACTTCATTAAATTAGTTGTAACTATATGAACTTACTTTGTATAATTAGCTATATTTAATCTGGACTATCCAAAATTGACACCACTAGAGATGCATCATTTTCCTTTATATAATTATAATAAGTTTAATATGAATCATCTAATATGAGATTTCAAACCACAAATCTATATACAATTTATACAACTTAAAAAATATATCATTATATTTATGAAAAAAAATTACAAATGTTATTTTTGATATGAAATGTACAAATTTGACTTACAAATAATTAAAAAATTACATTACATAAATAATAATTAATTGACATAAAATTACATTTACATTATTACAATTTAAGAAAAAAAAATGAAAATTTACATTTACAAATTAAAATTATTAGAAAATTCTTTAATCAAACTATCTAGTCTTTTTTCATGAAATCGTGCAAGTTCCCAATCTTTAACACATTAAGGTTTCTAATATATCCTCATTTAACATTGATCTTCTATCATCAAGCACACTCCACTAACACTGAAAATTTACTCACATATTATTGAAAATACTGAAATTATTAGTAAATCTCTTGCCATGTATGACAAAATTGGAAAATCAAAGTTTATTTTTTCCACAAATCTATCACATCAAAGGAATTCACATTTAAATATTCATTTCATAGATATTAATGATTGATGATGTTAAAAAAATTTATTTCATTTCTAGAAACTATAGTATGTGAAGAATGACTTGAATCATGTCATTCGTGTCATCCAAATTCATGTCATGTCATGTCGTGTTGTGCTGCGTAGTCATGTTGTGTCGTGCTGCGTAGTCATGTTGTGTCGTGCTGGCACGAAAGTCTTAAAAGCCGGTCCACTAACCCTTGTTGTGTCAGCACAGTTTGGCCCGGCCAGATTGATAGTAACGGTTGGACGATAGTAAAAAGTCATAGCAAAACCTGTAGCTACTTGCACTAAAAAACAAGTGAGTGTGATCCCCCCTAGACAATGAAATATGTTGACATGAGGAGGAACATATTTACTAGTTATATCATCTGCAATCGCCTGA